>RCUC01139924.1:0-49430 GCA_003697995.1 Taxidea taxus jeffersonii
GCTTTAGTAGAAAAATAGTTATATTTTTAACAGTATAGGGAATTTGGTTATTTTATAAAAAACTACTGACTGAACCAAGCCTCTGCCTAAAAATTAGAAAAACTAATTACACACACATACACACTCACTCACACACTTATGCACACAAAATCAGTAGAAAATAATAAAGGTCTAATCCCACCAAAAATTATCTTGATAAGCAAGAGAATTAGAAACAATACTAAAGACAATAGGTTCACACCAAAAATTTGCTAAAAATATCAAAGTTTAATGTACTTTTAAATATGATTAAAAGACACTAAGACATGTACACAAAACATGGAAATACAATATGTGAAAATCAGAAATAATCTGAAATGAAGTATAAGAACCAAAGAAAGAATTAAAATAAAAACATCATTAGAAATTGAGATCAAACGAATGAGAACCCAAAATGCATGAAAGTGATGATAATATTTTAAGAACTGTAGAAGGTTAAAAAGAGACAAATTTAAAAGTCAAACTTTAAAAAGCAGTATAAATTATTCAAGAAACTTTATAGTTAAGAGTCTGTCTTTTGGTTTGCCTCCTTCTCTCTTTTTTCCCCTTTGTTCATTTATTTTGTTTCTTAAATTCCACATATGAACGAAATAATATAGTATTCATCATCTCTCACTTATTTCACTTAGTATAATATTCACTAGCTCCATTCACGCTGTTGCAAATGGGAAGACTTCATTTTTTTTTCATGGCTGAGTAATATCCCATTGTATACATATGCCACATCTTCCTTTCCATTCATCAGTCAATGGATTTGCTGATAACATGATACTGTATACAGAAAACCTTAAAAACTCTGCCCCAAAACTGCTAGAACTGATATATGAATTCAGTAAAGTTGCGGGATGCAAAATCAATGTATAGGAATCTGGCATTTCGGGACACCTGGGTGGCTCAGGTGGTTAAGCAGCTGCCTTCGGCTCAGGTCATGATCCCAGCATCCTGGGATCGAGTCCCATATCGGGCTCCTTGCTCGGCAGGGAGCCTGCTTCTCCCTCTGCCTCTGCCTCCCTCTCTGTCTGCCTGTGCTCGCTCGCTCTCTCTCTCTAACAAATAAATAAATAAAATCTTTAAAAAAAAAAAAGGAATCTGGCATTTCTATACACCAATAATGAAACAGCAGAAAGAGAAATCAATGAATTGATCCCATTTACAATTGCACCAAAAACCATAAGATACCTAGGAATAAACCTAACCAAAGAGGCAAAATACCTGTAGTCTGAAAACTATTAAAAAACAACAACAACAACAACAACAAACTGATGAATGGAAGATGATACAAAGAAATGGAAAAACATTCCATCCTCATGAACTGGAAGAACAAACATTGTTAAAATGTCTATACTACCCAAAGCAATCTACACATTTAATGCAATCCCTATCAAAATACCATCAACAGTTTTTTTTTAAAGATTTTATTTATTTATTTGAGAGAGGGACAGTGAGAGAGAGCATGAGATGTGAGAAGGTCAGAGGGAGAAGCAGACTCCTCATGGAGCTGGGAACCCAATTCGGGACTCAATCCCAGGACTATGGGATCGTGACCTGAGCTGAAGGCAGTTGCTTAACCAACTGAGTCACAAAGGCGCCCACCACCAACATTTTTCACAGAGCTAGAAAAACAATCCTAAATTTGTATAGAACCACAAAAGACCCCAACTATCCAAAGCAAATTTGAAAAAGAAAAGCAAAGCTGGAGGCACCCCAATTTTGGTCTTCAAACTATATAACAAAGCCTTAGTTATCACAGCAGTATGATAATGGCACAAAAATAGGCATAGATCAATAGAGTGAAATATAAATGAACCCACAACTATATGGTGAATTACTCTTCAACACAGCAGGAACGAATATCTAATGAGAAAAAAGAAAGTCTCTTTTACAAATGGTGTTGAGAAAAATGGACAGCAACATGCAAAAGAATAAAGCTGGGGGCGCCTGAGTGGCTCAGTCATTAAGTGTCTGTCTTTGGCTCAGGTCATGATCCCAGGATCCTGGGATCAAGACCTGTATCAAGCTCCTTGCTTGGCAGGAAGCCTGGTTCTTCCTCTCCTGCTCCCCCTGCTTGTGTTCCCCCTCTCACTGTGTCTCTCTCTGTCAAATAAATAAATAAAAACCTTAAAAAAAGAATATTAAAAAAAAAATGAATCTGGACCACTTTCTCATACCATACACAAAATAAATTCAAAATGGATTAAAGATTTAAATGCAAGGGGCACCTGGGTAGCTCAGTGGGTTAAGGCCTCTGCCTTCAACTCGGGTCATGGTCTTGGGGTCCTGGGATAGAACCCTGCATTGGGCTCTCTGCTCAGCAGGGAGCCTGCTTCTTCCTCTCTCTCTGCCTGCCTCTCTGCCTACTTGTGATCTCTGTCTGTCAAATAAAATCTTTAGAAAAAAAAAGATTTAAATGCAAGACCTGAAACCAGGGAAGTCCTAGAAGAAACACAGGGAATAACTGCTTTAACATTAGCTGTAGCAACTTCCTTCTAGATATGTCTCCTGAGGCAAGGGAAATAAAAGCAAGCATAAATTACTAGGACTATGCAAAACAAAAAAACTTCTGCATACAAAAGAAACAATAAAAAAACTAAAATGCAACCTACATAGAGTAGGGAAAGATATTTGCAGATAACATATCTGATAAAGGATTAGTATCCAAAATATATAAATGACTTATAAAACTCAACACCTCAAAAATGAATAATTTAAAAATTGGCAGAAGACATAATTAGACATTTTTTGCAAAGAAGACAGATAGATGGCCAACAGACACATGAAAAATGCTCAGTATCACTCAACATCAGGGAAATACAAATCAAAACTACAATAACTTCACACCTGTCAGAATGGCTAAAATCAATAACACAAGAAACAACATGTGCTAGAGAAAGGGAAACCATTTTGCAATGTTGGTGGGAAAGCAAACAGGAACAGCCCGCTCTGGAAAACAGTATGGAGGTCCTCAAAACTAAAAATAGAACTACCTTATAACCCAGCAATTGCACTAATAGGTATTTACCCAAAGAATACAAAAATATTAATTCAGAGGGATACATGTACCCCAATTTTATAGCAGCATTATCTATACAGCCAAATTATGGAAACAGGTCTAATCTTAATTTTTATCTTTAAACATCTAGTAAGGGGATAGAAAATGGAGTCATTGCTTTTATACTAGCCATTCACTACTGGGAAATGACAGACATTACTACCTGACACTGTGTATCACTACAATTAATTCATTTTATTGTATATATGACATAATTTATATATTATATACATAAACTATATATCACACATATATATGTATGTGTGTGTACATGTTTGTGTATATATCTCAAGACCATCTTAGAACAACTCTACCATATTGACCTACTCTATTCCTAGAAAATACAGCCACATATAATGTTTAATGATTAGGGAAAGAGGTCAAGATTCAAACTCAAGAGGAAAGGGATTGTGTTAAAGGTAAAATTTATGAATTTTGAAACATACTTTGCTGAAAATAGTAATGATCCTAATACAATAGTCATATTTTGTTCAGACAATTATACCAAAAGCTCTTAGGGGTTAAAGGTCAATTTTATACATTTTGATATGTTTCACATCACTTCTCATTACAAGAGGTAAGGGAGCTAAGTTACTACTTTGCATATATTATTTCTTCATATTTATGGCTGTGTTTTAATGAAGTATTTTTTGTTCATAAAAAAATGTTCTCTTGGGGCACCTGGGTGGCTCAGTGAGTTCAAGCCTCTGCCTTCAACTCAGGTCATAATCTCAGGGTCTGGGGATGGAGCCCCACATCGGGCTCTCTGCTCAGCAGGGAGCCTGCTTCCCCCTCTCTCTGCCTGCCTCTCTGCCTACTTGTGATCTCTGTCAAATAAATAAATAAAATCTTTAAAAAAAGCTGTTCTCTTATACATTTGTATTTTTAAACAAAGAAATATGCCCTAGATATGAAAAAAAATTAAAAATTACATTTCCAAACTCATATCTATAGTTAATGGCAAACCAAGATTTGGACCAGGTGTTCCCAAATACAAAACTATACTTAATTTCACTAAAACTTGTCCATATAAAGATAAGCAAAATTAAAACTGGAAATATCATTAAATCAATATACACCTAAAGTACAGTTTAGAATATTCTTAAGAGAATATCCATGTAGGAAACACCATCTATTGTTTTAAGAATGAATTTTACTTGGTGACTTGAATACATTGAGGATGTTTATAAAAACAACCACTAATGATAGTTAAAAATGTATCCCATTTGTTTTTAAAAGCCTCATATGAAATTATCACCATTGCCATTATTTTTAAAAAGTTAACAATTTGTTTTCTAATTCAGTTAGTGAAGATATATGAAGCTTACTGCTGTTACAGATTAAATGAACTTGTAAAAAAAATCTGAGATATTACATAATAAAATAAGAGCCATTACTTTAGTTATAAACAAACATATCTCACAGCTACTTAATGGCAGTGAGAAGTTCATAATATAAATACTACTGGCAATGAGGTAAACATCACAATATTAATTTAATGAACTGGACAAATGCAGTAGCTGTAAAAAAGAGAAACATAACAGAGCAATATAACTGTCCTGACTGGGTATGGAAAATACAAAGTACAAGTAATGTAAGTACTTCATATACCTTCTGAAAAATAAGTTCAGTGATATACTATAACAACTAAAAAACTTTGCAGGCTAAACAAATCTGTATTCAGAGATTAGAGATAGGAAGCACATTTTAGCAACAATTTAGATATATTTCATGGGTAGGAGGAAAGGTGTACAGGAATTAGTTTTTGAGGTTATAAATAAAAAAGCAATGATTATGCAGTTTTATGTTTGATGTTTACCACTTAACATCATATTTACCCATAATAATTAATGTTACAAATTAATATTTTACCAAAAATGGTTTATTGTAATTATATGCATCAGTCCACACTATTGAAGATTAAATTACTTGTATGTTAGCCAAAACAATACACTGAATCAATCAAAACTGCATTTATATTTCTCTCACATAAAAGAAGTCTGGAAATAAGCAACCCAGAGTTGGGCATCTCTGTGGTATCCCACCATCCTTACATGTAGCTCCTACCCTCATGTCAAATAATGCTTCCCTCCAACTTCTTGAACTCTAAGCATGACAACATTGGACAGCATAAGAAGGAAAAGAAGAAGGGTAAAGCCTTTCCTTATAAAATCGATTCTGTTGAAATAGCAATGGTGATCTCACCCAAGTTGTAATTCATTAGTCAGAATTAAATAATGTGGCAAAAATTGTGTTCCAACTGAAACATGAATATACATTCCTTTTTATTCCTCCTAGGGAATATTGTGCCCAGATCATTAAAAATTGGTATTTATTTATTTATTTTGAGAAAGAGAAAGAGAGAGAGAACATGGCAAAGGAGGGGCAGAGGCATGGGGAGAAAGAATCTCCAGCAGATTCCCTGCTGAATTCAAAGCCTGATATGGTGCTTGATTTCAGGACACTGGGGTCATGACTTGAGCTGAAATCAAGAGTCTGTCCCCTAACTGACTGAATCACCCAAGTGCCCCCGGTAGTTTGTATTTCTAAGAAAAATGTTATTGGATGTTGTAATCTATACCAGAAAGCCCAAATATGAAAAGGGACATTTGTAAACTGAACAGTTGTAGAAGCGTTAAACTCAAAACCTTTAGATTTTCAGTTATATACAGGGTAAAATAAAATCATAAAATTCAAATCACTTTCCCAAAATCACACAAATACTTAAGAGAACTAGAGGAATATGAATCTTGATCTCCTGGCTATTAATTCATGACTGATTTGAGCATATTCCATCTTCAAATTTGTTTCTAACCAAGAACAAAAATTAATTTTACATTTTAAACAAATAAAAAAGTGCCCTTTAAAGATTTTTTTAATTATTTTTTAAAAAATATTTTATTTATTTATTTGAGAGAGAGACAGTGAGAGAGAGCATGAGCGAGGAGAAGGTCAGAGGGAGAAACAGACTCCCCGTGGAGCTGGGAGCCCTATGCGGGACCCGATCCTGGGACTCCAGGATCATGACCTGAGCTGAAGGCAGTCACTTAACCAACTGAGCCACCCAAGCACCCTAAAGCTTTTTAAAAATCTTTTTAGTCAGTTCTTCAAGTGCAGTGAAACACCTGGATATAAATACTCAGATCCTGAGTGTCCATTTCAATAAATTATCACAAAATGAACAAATCTACAACTATCCAATTCAAAAAAATCACTATAAATCTAGAAGAACCTGATTTGCAAACTATGAATCAAGAGTTCCTCCCTCTACCCAAAGTCAAGTTTGAGCATGATTTTAAGGGCATAAATTAATTTTATCCAACTTTGTTTTTATATTTATTGAATCATATATTTATATGCATTATGCTTGTGAAATTTATCTTTTCATGTAGCTTGTTCATAAATAACTTGTTCATATTCATATAGTATCATTGTATGAATAGATACTTGATATCTATTCCATTCTATCTAATATCATTCTATTATTAGATACTTGAGTCTTGGGGCCCCTGGGTGGCTCAGTGGGTTAAAGCCTCTGCCTTCAGCTCAGGTCATGATCCCAGGTCCTTGGACTGAGCCCCGCATCAGGCTCTGCTCAGCCGGGAGCCTGCTTCCTCCTCTCTCTCTGGCTGCCTCTCTGCCTACTTGTGATCTCTGTCTGTCAAACACATAAAATCTTCAAAACTATATTTAAATAGATACTTGAGTCTTTTCAGTGTTCTGAATACTGCCTGTATGAATGTTCTTGTACATGGATTTGGAGAAAGGATATTGGTATTTCTATTTGTTATATAGCCTAAAGAAGAATAGTTGAGTTATATTGTATGTGGATATTCAACTCTGTTAAACTTTCCAACTGTTTGCATTAATTTTCCTTCTAATATTAGCTACTGAGAATTCTATTTTGCTCCTATTCTTACCAATACATAAAATAGCCATTATAAATGGTTTTTCATAGTCATGCTGGATTGCAGAGAGTGGGACCAGGTTTTATGTCTTACTTTGGTGTGTCTTGAGTGTAAACTCTTTCCATCTCCAGACTTAGAAAAAGGTTGGAAGCAAAGTAGCCAGAAGCACCACAGCGACTGGAGGAGTAAGTCAGTTAGTGAAGGTTCACATACTGATGCATAGCAACATGACACAAGTCCAGCTCACAATTATGTAATAAGAGTAGTTTTAGGAATAGAGTAATTAAATGGTTAAAATACTGAAGCTATTTAGAGGTAAATGCCTTTTTCCTTTCAACAACAGTATTGACTTCATGAGGCATGCTAAACCATACTTTTTAAAAAGAATTGTGGACATTGCTATAGATGTTTCTTGAAATCTTTGAAAGAATGCATGCTGTTTTTAATGTATCTTGATGTGGTCTTTTAAATTTTAATTCAAAATCAAGTCATAGTTCCAATAATTAGGAATAACTCTGTCTTAAAAAGTGATTCAGGCCACTGCTAATATAAAATCAATTAGGTGTAACACTCCTTAAATCTTGGAAAAGGAGCTAGTTAATACTGTTATTGCCCTGAGCTGTGATTAGAAACATGTTTTATATGTGATTTTATTTGATTAAGATGTCTTTTCCAATGCTTACAAACACAGTACTATTAGACTTGTTCTATGATATGCTATGTGGTGGTAGAAAAGGTATCATTTATCAGACTACATTTTATCCGAATATTTTCATTGTTAATATATCTTTCAATTCATTATAAACTTGTATTTTTAAAAAATGAACATATAGGGAGGGGTGCCTGGGCAGTTCAGTCAGCTAAGCATCTGCCTTTGGCTCAGGTCATGATCCCAGGGTCCTGTGATTTAGCCTCACATCAGGCTCCCTGCACAGTGGCTTATTTCTCCCTCTCCCTCCACCCTGCACCCACCCTCCATTCGTGCTCTCTCTCTCTCTCACTCTCTATCTCAAATTAATAAATAAAATCTTTTTAAGAAAAAAAAATATAGGGACACCTGGGTGGCTCAGTTGGTTAAGCGGCTGCCTTCCGCTCAGGTCATGATCCCAGTGTCCTGGGATCGAGTCCCACATCAGGCTCCTTGCTCGGCAGGGAGCCTGCTTCTCCCTCTGCCTCTGCCTACCACTCTGCCTGCACGCTCTCTCTCTCTTTCTAACAAATAAATAAATAAAATCTTAAAAAAAAAAAGAAAACAAACATATAGATTGAACATACTCCATATAGGCAATTTTCTTTTGAAATTATTCTGATCCTAAGTTGCCAAAAACCAGAACATTAAAAAATATCAACATATCCCAGGCAGTAATTCTTCAAATGTTAATATTAGAATCACAAAAATGGGAGAAACTTTATGAATTCAAAAGCAAAATACTACTAGATAGAAGATAAAATTTCATAGAAAATGAACAGATTGTGAAAAGAGTTAAGGCAGTAGCCTTTGTTAGTTATCTTTTTATAGAAGATGCATTGATTTCAAGCAGAATTCTATAGAGTAATACAAAATGTGCATAATAAAGCTTTATAAAAACAGTTCTTTTCCCATAAACTGCACCTATAAATACCCTGCCCATCATTCATGGATCATTCAAAACATCAACATTTAAGAAATCATATTTAAATCATTCAGTGGGGGGCGCCTGGGTGGCTCAGTGGGTTAAAGCCTCTGCCTTCTCTCGGGTCATGATCCCAGGGACCTGAGATAGAGTCCCACATTGGGTTCTCTGCTCAGCGGGGAGCCTGCTTCCTCCTCTCTCTGCCTGCCTTTCTGCCTACTTGTGATCTCTGTCTGTCAAATAAATAAATAAAATCTTTAAAAAAAATAAAATCTTTAAAAAAATAAAAAAAATAAATCATTCAATGGGATGTTTTCATTTTTTTCCTTTGTCTCTTGTGTTAGCACATAATACACTTTCACATTCATTTTGGGACATTTCTGACTATAGACAAAAATGCACTTGTTTAGGACATTTTGCTTTGGTTTACCCAGGGATTCCTGAACATTTTCTTGCGTCTAACTGGTATATAAAATTTCTTATAATGAATAATGATTTTTGTCTCCCACAATTAGAATACACATTTATTGTTTCTAATTATTGACCTAACTGAAAAACACTGAAAATCATATCCTTTTGAAAGAGCAATAATATAAGAAATAAAATATAAGTACAGCTTGAGATACTCTCTGAAGCCCAACAACATTTTTAAGAAACTCTCCAGGCAAAAATAAAAAAATAAATATCATTAATACCACTAGCTTATTTGGAAAGAAGACAAAAGGGTTCTAAAATGTAATGGCTACAATTCTTCAGAAGCACCCGTGTGGAAAAACCCTAATATTCATGTTAATACAATTCTGTTTTTAAGCACATTATAGTGAGTGTGTAGGATAGAATACTATTTGAAAATGTAGCATGGAAAAATATGAGGCCATATTTAATTTTAAAAGTTCAAATGTTAGTTAGAATTTATATAATTTTATGTTCATTCCATTTGTAAGTAAAAATGCAATTTTATTCACTCTCCCAGTTTTAATAGTTTTCCACAGAAATAAAAAAAATAAAGCAAAATATATGCTTGCTTTTTAGTTTTCAGTGTTACCTCAGAAAGGAGTGATCATTAGTTTTTCAGCAATAAAGTACTCAAATAAGTTAATTCATAACAACAACAATAATAATAAATGTTGTACCTTAATCTGCAAAATAATTTCCTGACTGTGGGAATTGCATAATTTCAGTGAATTTAAAATAAATAAATCTGTTCCCAATTTTCTGCTTGTGCCTCAAAACATTTTTGTGAACAGTGGGAGAAAATTGTATCTGTTGAGCCCTTGCTACTCCAAATGTTGTCCATGAACTAGAAACAAGATCATCTGTGAGTTCTTTTAGAAGTGCAGAATCTGGAGGTGCCTGGGAGGCTCCGTTGGCTAAGCAACTGACTCAGCTCAGGTCATGATCTCAGAGTCCTGAGATTGAGCCCTGTGTTGGGCTCTGCTCTGGGCATAGAGCCTGCTTAAAATTCTCTTTTCCCCTCTTCCTCTTCTCCTCCCTTCCTCTCTCCGTAAAAAAAATTACTTAATTATTATTATTATTATTTTTTAAAGTGCAGAATCTTGGAACCTCCCCAGAACTACTCAGAGTCTATATTACAACTAGAACATCAGCTGATCAATTTCCAGTGGAAGTTCGAGAACCCTTTTGGCAGATCTGTAATTCATGAAGTTGTCTATACCTTAGAATCACCTAGAAGGATATTAAAACTACTGATGCCTGGATCCATCCAGTTACTGTGATTCAGGTTTCACTGGGGATTAGGGTTTTAAAATTTCCCCAGGTTAATTCAATGTAACACTAAGCTTGAAAACTTATTATCTAGGCTCCTTAAGAATGCTTTATCTCATGTAATTCTGGACATAATCCTGCAATTAGGACATTACTGCCTCCATTTTGTAGATGAAAAAAGAACTGAAGGTTTCAAATGCCAGAGCCAGTATTTAAATTATATCCACCATTTTCTGTAAATGTCATATTGTCTCCGGTACATGGTAACAGGTCTGAGTGAAACTCAGGACCACATATATCAAGGTATATATACTGGAGACAATATATATAAACTAAAAAGGAATTTTGTGGGTTATCCTTTTCATACAAGATTCATTAACACTAAAGTGATTTACTAGCTTATTTTAATTAAAACCTGGCCTTGACTTGTTAGACTTCTTTTCTATACAAAAACACAAGAGCACCATCAAAACTGAGGAGTGCCTTGAACCATTGTCTTAAAGTGTATGATATTAGTTGTTTGTGTGTACGTCTGTATGTGTGTTTAATGTATAGTCAGGCTTATTCCAAAAAGCATTTAAAATGAAAGATACACATGAATTAATAAAATTAAAATTGCCAAACCAAATGCCTCAATGAAAGAATAAAGGAAGGTAAGAAGTAAACAAATATATCTTGAGTTTATATGCCTACTTGAAAATCATAGTAATTGCTTTATATAGGACACATACTCAAGTCTACATTCTGGCAACAAATATGAAAATGGGAATTTGAGCAGTTTCAAAATCACACTTTGTATTAGACATAAATAAAATAATCATATAGACATAGAAATAAAAAATATTAGATATTAAGACCTGAGGGATTTTATTGAAAAAGTTTCTTCATAAAGAACAAGAAAAATTAATCTCCAAAACAGACAAATGTTAAGTGGATATTCTTTTTCTAAAATAATTTTTTAAAAAGCTTTTTTAAAGAACTGAACATAAAATAAAGAATTCATAATATATAATTTTAAATTATGTTTTACAAGCAGACTAATTCTGTGAAAGTATTACATGTATTTGTAAAACACTAAAAAGGCAGTAACTATAAATTTGGCTAAGCACTGTATATGATTCTAGGTAATTTATAAATTTCATTTTACATATACTTAGTAGCAGCTTCTTAGATATAATTCTCATTATATTTTATAGAGAAGAGAGCAGATATTAAAGTTAATTATTAGAGCAGATTTAGTTTAACTAATGGCTTGTGAAAAGTCATAGCTATTAGACTAAACAGCTATAAGTTAAAATTGAGACTATCTTGGCCTACTTATTCTCCCATATTTTCAACAACAAAGCACCTCTCTTCTTTGTTGTAGGCCTTGTAAATCACAGTTTGAGAAAAAGTGATGTAGATCAGGAATCAGACAACAAATAGGCAAATCCAGCTTTCCTCAGGTTCTTGTAAATAAAGTTTTATTTATACCCATCTGTTTCTGATTGTCTAAGGCTGCTTTCACACTACAACAGTAGAGCTAAGTAGTGATGATAAAGATAATAGAGACTTTCTGACTTGGAAAAACAAAAAACATTTACTACATGTCCCCTGTTGAAATAGTTTGTAGATATATAGACATAGACATAAAGAACAATGTTTTCTTAAATGTAAGTTTGGAATACTAAGATTATAGTCAGTGTGCCTTGAAAAAAGTGTTTTCAATAATCTAATATCTCTGAAAAATTATGGGTTAAAGAAACTAGTTATTCAACTGTTTCTAAGGGTTTTAAATAAGTTAAACCTTAAAGCCACAGCATGCAAATCAACGTGCAGAAGTCTGTTGCATTTCTATATACCAATAATGAAGCAAGAGAAAGAAAAATCAAGGAATCGATCCCATTTACAATTACACCAAAACCCGTAAGATACCTAGGAATAAATCTAACCAAACAGGTAAAAGATCTGTATTCTGAGAACTACAGAACACTTATGAAAGAAACTGAAGATGACACAAAGAAATGGAAAACCATTCCATGATCATGGATTGGAAGAACAAATATTGTTAAAAAGTCTGTACTACCCAAAGCAATCTACACATTTAATGCAATCCCTATAAAAATACCACTAGCATTTTTCATAGAGCTAGGAAAACAATCCTAAAATGTATATAGAACCACAAAAGACCCCAAATAGCCAAAGGAATCTTGAAAAAGAAAAGCAAAGCAGGAGACACCACAATTCCAGACTTCAAGATATATTATAAGGCTGTAGTCATTAAGACACTATGGTACTGGCATAAAAACAGACACATAGATCAATGGGGCAGAATAGAAAACCCAGAAATGAACCCACAACTATATAGACAATTAAGCTTTGAAAGGCAGTAAAGAATATCCATTGGGGAAAAGAATGTCTCTTCAATAAATGTTATTGGGAAAACTAGAGAGTAACATGCAGAGGAATGAAACTGGATTACTTTCTTACACCATACACAAAAAAATAAGTTCAAAATGGATGAAAGACCTAAATGTAAGACAGGAAACCATCAAAATCTTAGAGGAGAACACCTGCAGCAACCTTTCTGACTTCAGCCATTTCAACTTCTCACTAGACACATCCCTGGAGGCAAAGGAAACAAAAGCAAAAATGAACTATTGGGACTTCATCAAGATAAAAACTTCTGTACAGTGAAGGAAATAATCAACAAAACTAAAAGGCAGTCTCCAGAATGGGGGAAGATATCTGCAAGTGAACCCTGATAAAAGCTAAGTGTCAAAAATCTATAAAGAACTAACTTAAGCTCAACACCCACAAAAACAAAAGCCAGTTAAAAAATGGGCAGAAGACATGTATAGACATTTTTCCAAAGAAACATTCATATGGCTAACAGACACACTAAAAGACGCTCAACATCACTCATTCAGGGAAATACAAACCAAAATTACAATGAGATACCACTTAACACCTGTCAGAATTGCTAAATTTAACAACACAGGAAACAACAGATGTTGGCAAGGATACAGAGAAAGGGGAACCCTCTTACACTCTTGGTGGGAATGCAAGACTCTGCAACCACTCTGGAAAAGAGTATGAAGGTTCCTCAAAAAGTAGAAAATAGAGCTACCCTATGACCCAGCAACTGCACTACTGGGTATTTACCCCAAATATACAAATGTAGTGATCCAAAAGCAGCAAAGTCCCCAATAGCCAAACTATGGAAAAAGCCCAGGTGTCCATCAACAGATGAATGGATAAAGAAGTTGTGGTATATATACACAATGGAATATTGCTCAGCCATCCAAAAAAAAAAAAAAAAAAGAAATAAGAAAGAAAGAAAGAAGTCAATCTTGCAATTTGCAATGATGTGGATGGAACTAGAGGGTATGAAGCTAAGTGAAACAAGTCAGTTCAGAGAAAGACAAATATCAGATGATCTCACTCACATGTGGAACTTAAGAAACAAAACAGGAGAAGAGAGGAAAAAATAAAACAAGAGGAAATCAGAGAGGGAAACAAACCATAAGAGACTCATAATCATAGGAAACAAAGTGAGGATTGCTGGAGGGGAGGGGTTTAGGTTGATGGGATAACTTGGGTGATGGACATTACGGAGAGCACATGATGTAATGAGTACTGGGTATTATATAAGACTGATGAATTACTGACCTCTAACCCTGAAACCAAAAATACATTATGTGTTATTTAACTGAATTTAAATCTAAAATAAATAAATAATAAATAAATATTAAAAAAATAAAACAAGACAGGGACGCCTGGGTGGCTCAGTTGGTTAAGCAGCTGCCTTCAGCTCAGGTCATGATCCCAGTGTCCTGGGATCGAGTCCCACATCAGGCTCCTTGCTCGGCAGGGAGCCTGCTTCTCTCTCTGCCTCTGCCTGCCTCTCTGTCTGCCTGTGCTCACTCTCTCTGTCAAAATAAATAAATAAAATCTTTAAAAAAAAATAAAACAAGACAAAGGAATATACATATTCCTTTGTCTTGTTTTATATATATATATATATAAAGAATATATATATATATACATATATATATATATATAAAGAAAATCATATAGGACAGGAGAAATGCATAGGCCAGTATTTTCTTTTAAGAAATGTGGCAAAGTAAAAAAATTGACCTTGTCTAGCCTTTGTTAGTTAGGAATAATTGAATAAAATTGGAATAAAAAATGTGTCTGTTACTTGATTTTACATCACATGTTCAGAAATGACTGGTATTGGCTGCTATATCCAGGCTACATCAGTTCTTGGTAGCATTAGAACAACCAGTTTAGTTGCAAAGGCAGATTTTCATTAATCTGAGAATTCCACAATAGCCAGGATATTTTATTCTGAATGTGTGGTGAGAAAGAAGAAGCTTGATAAGAGGAACAGGTATTATTTGATAGTTACAGCAACACGCTATTTTAAAAACAACAAAAAAGATTAAATGTATTTCTTGATTATCAAAGTCACTGCATTTTATTACAATATAGTATTATATTTTTTGCATAAACTTTAAAAGAAACTAAAATTTGATAGTCTCAAAAGATACTCCAAACATTTACACCTGATTTTTTAGGAGTAAATGCTTATAAGGCAACATACTTGCCTTTTTACTCTAACAGGATGCCACCCTAATTCCCTAAATTCTGTGGATTCAATCTTCATATGGTTTGAAGTGAAAAGTAACTTATTTTGGTAAAAGCATGAAAGAGAAAATGGATAAAGTTTGATACATTGCTTATCTAATGAGAGAAATGTGAAGTGTATCCTCTCAGCAGGTATGACACATTTAGTGAAGGTAAATACATTCAAAATAAGCAAACATATATTAAATAGTTTGCCTCAGCCTATGGAATTTTGGTCATTTACCTTGTCAATGTTTTATCAAGTGAATATTCTAATTGCTGATTTTGTAGTCACTGATTAAATAGAAGATTTTTTTTGAAGATCTTTTTTATTCATCATTTTACTGCTGTTCAAAATCAGGGCTGATTCAGTGTATGTATATGTGTGTATGTGTGCATGCACAGAAATGAATTAAAATGAAGAGCATACACAGGTACCATATTCAGAATTAACTCCATTTTATGATTTTGTACACATTTGTATTTTCTCTCATAATTATTGCCCTTCTTTGTATATTAAACCATTTTTTCTAGCTCCTATTTTTAAAATTGTATTAAATTTTGGGGGCACCTGGGTAACTCAGTGGGCTAAAGCCTCAGCCTTCGGCTTAGGTCATGATCCCAGGGTCCTGGGATCGAGCCCCACATCTGGCTCTCTGCTCAGCGGGGAACCTGCTTGTCCCTTTCTCTCTGCCTGCCTCTCTGCTTACTTGTGATCCCTGTCTGTCAAATAAATAAATAAAAACCTTTAAAATTGTATTACATTTTTAATTTTAATATCAGTATAGTTAACATACAGTGCTATGTTAATTTCAGATGTATAGTATAGTGATTGAACAGTTCCATACAACACTGGGTATTCATCACAATTGTACTCTTTAACCCCTATCACCTATTTCATCCCTTCACCTACCTCTCCTCTGAAAATCATCAGTTTGTTCTCTATAGTCAAGAATCTGTTCCTTGCTTTGTCTACTTTGCTCTGTCTTTTCTTTCCTTGCTCATAAATTGTTTTGTTTCTTAAGTTCCACATGAGTGAAATCGTATGGTATTTGTCTTTCTCTGACTGACTTATTTCACTTAGCATTATACTCTTTAGCTCATCCATGTCTTTGCAAATGGCAAAAAGATATTAACCCATTTCAAATGTAATCAATACAACAGGGGAAACAGACACTTAAAAAAAAAAAGATGTTATTTATTTATTTATTTGACAGACAGAGATCACAAGTAGGCAGAGAGGCAGGCAGAGAGAAAGGGGGAAGCAGGCTCCCTGCTGAGCAGAGAGCCCTATGCAGGGCTTCATCCCAGGACCCCAGGATCATGACCGAAACTGAAAGCAGAGGTTTTAACCCACTGAGCCACCCAGGCGCCGGAAACAGACATTATTTTTCAAGTAATTTTGAGGTGAAACACATTCAAGGCTTTTTTTTTTTTTTTAAAGATTTATTTATTTATTTATTTGACGGTGGAGGGGGGCGGAGAGAGAGAGAGAGCACAAGCAGGGAGAATGGCAGGCAGAGGGAGAGCGAGAAGCAGGCTCCTTGTAGCCCAGGGGAAGCCCAATATGGGACCTGATCCCAGGACTCTGGGATCATGACCAGAGCCAAAGGCAGTGGCTTAATCATGAGCCACCCAGGCGCCCACATCAAGGCTTTTTAATCCATACCCATCAACATGTGTTTGACAAAAAATATATACTATATTGGTTATCCCATCATATTTCAGTAATAACATTTTTTAAAAACCACAATATTAGTATTTTCAGTTTAAAATTATAACTGATATTCAAAAATAATTTATGAAAGATTTGTGTGTACTATGTTAATTCTTTTAACTAAGCACTAAAGGAAAAAAAATATTGCTAGGCTTGTCTTCAAGAGCTAACTATTAAGTGAGCAGACTTTTATACAAATAACTACCAAAATATTGTCATAAAAATGCAGGTAAATTAATAGAGTTATATGGTAACAAAGGAAGTAACAGTTAACCTTCCTTTGGAGATGATAAAGAAGGTTTTGCAGAGCAGGAAACAGTGGAGAGGAATCATTATTGTTATTATTCTTTTTATAATTAGAATTTAGTCATCTGGGAGGGGAATACAAAGCAATTCTGGAGCATAAGGAGAGAATTATATGCCAAAGTACAGTTTAAGGAAGGGAACATATTTTGGGAACAAGACTATTTCTTTAACAAGAGTAACATAGTACTTATCAAAATAATAAGAAATGAATCAGAAGAGGTGTATTGGAATTAATGATTCTTGAAATAAAATAAACTAATATTCAGCGAATATTCAGTGAAACAAAGGACTGAATTATGTAAATTTTCAAGAATTAGATGGTGATTTTTTTAAGTAGTGAATGACAGGTTAAACGTGTACTTTATTTTTTAAAAAGGCAGTTAGCTGTTGACCTGTACTGGGGCAGTTGCCAGTAGAGAAATTAAAAATAGTAAATGAAAGGTGTAAGAAAATTAGTAAGCATGCACTTTGAAAACAAATGTAACCGGAAGTTTATTCTTCTGAATACCCCTAGGATATCCGAGCAAATGGATCAACTAAGAATGATTAGAAAAAATGGCTTACTGTCATAGACAATGTAACAGATCTAACTAAGCTCTACAAAGGAAAGTTATTCAGTTCTTATGCATTGTTAATATTATAAAATATAAACATGAGATATAGAAAATATATTTGACTTCTTTGTCCTCCAAACCTGAGCAATTCCTATTATCATTCATTCCTTTCATTTAAAAAATTTCCAGTTTCACTTATTACTACATAATGACCTTATTGATTGTTTTTAATATAAGCTCAATGACAGCAGGAACTTCTGAGGGTCTTTCTGTCTTTCTTATCAACTTTCATAAATCTATATATTTTAATCTTTATCTTTTTTCAAAAATGGTAATTAATAGCACATTGAACAATATAAAAATATTGTGAAATCAGTGAAAAAATAGGTGGACAAATAACTTGGAAAAAGATGATGGACAACTAAAAATTGATTGAGAAACCACTCCCCCCCTCCAAAAAGAAACCTAATCTCTCAAATCATCAGGGAAGAGAAAGTAAAAGCCAGTAAGCAAAGTGGTTTGCTTAGCAAGAATTCAAAAGGTCTTGGGACATGGAGACACCATTTACTTCAGAAGCCAGGGATATAAGTGGGGCTTAAAAGGAAGACTGAAGGGGCACCTGGGTGGCTCAGTGGTTTAAGCCTCTGCCTTCGGCTCAGGTCATGATCTCAAGGTCCTGGGATCGAGCCCCACATCGGGCTCTCTGCTCAGCGGGGCACCTGCTTCCCCCTCTTTCTGCCTGCTTCTCTGCCTACTTGTGATTTCTCTGTCAGATAAATAAATAAAATCTTAAAAAAAAAAAAATGAAGACTGAAAATAATAACACAACATAACAACATAACATAACATAACACGAAGATTGGTGGAATGGTTTATGAAGAACCATTAACTATCTAGATCCCCTTCTGCATGTCACATAGCATGTGACTGACCCCCTTGAACCAAGAAAGAAGACTGGGGGATGGGCAGAATAGGGAGGGATTACTTTTTGCTCTCTGGAGATGTTTACACACCTACGGAGAAACTATTATATAAAAAATAAGACAATTAAAAGAAATGTTACATTTTGGGAGTGCCTGGGTGTCTCAGGTAAGTGTCTGACTTCAGCTCAGGTCATGATCTCAGGGTCCTGGGATCAAGTCCCATGTTGGCCTCCTCCATCAGCAGGGAGTCCACTTGTCCCTCTGCCTCTCTTCCTGCTTGTAAATAAAATCTTTACAAAAATGTTGTATTTTGATAACTCCAATCTATGTTTTTTTTGGGTAGTATCCCAGAATCCTGACAACCAGTCTGATAGCCTCAAAGTGTCAGTCAAGTATCCTAACTCAAGTGATCTGTTTATATAGTTTGGGCTCTTAAGCAAGCATGGTTTCTTTTTCCCCTTGAAATATATACCTTGGTTCTCTACATTAACCAACTAATTTATACTTACACAAATGACAGTATTCATTTTCTACCATCTCAGTAGAAAACTAATTCCAGTGCAAGACCTAAAATCTAAAATTTAAAAATGGCACTGTACGTGATTTATTTTCATTAATACTAATCTTTCTTTAATTAGAAAATAGTGTTTTAAATCATGTTTTCTTGACATCATGTGTACAAATAACTGTCAACATTTAATATTGAGAAGGCTTGTATGCTGTGAATATGAGTTGTTCTTAATAGCTTATTAAATAGCTTATTGAGATATAATTCACATATATTTACCTATTCCAAATGTATAACTCAGTGGTTTTTAGGATATTCAAATTTGTGCAGGCATCACCGCAAACAATTTTAGAACATTGCCATTGTTCCACAGATTCCAGGCACATTAGTAGAAATGTGTTAATTTCCCTCAACTCCTCTGACTCCAGGCAGCTACCAATCTGTTTTCTCTCTGTATAGATTTGTCTATTTTGGGCCTTTAGTATAAACATAATCGTACAATATGTGCTCTTTTGCAGCTAGCTTTTTTCACTTAGCATGTTTTCATGGTTCATCCAGGTAGTAGAATACATTAGTACTTCATTCCTCTTAATTGCTGAATAACACTGCACTGTATGGTTATACCATATTTTATTTTACATTCATCAGTTGATGGGCATTTGTGCTGTTAGCACTTTCGTCTATTATGAAAAATGCTGCTGTGAATATCCATGTACAGGTTTTTATGTGAACATATATTTTTTTTCCTCTTGGGTAACACCAATGAGTAAAACTGCAAGATCATATGGTAACCCAATGTTTTAAAATTTTGAGGAACTGTCAGACTCTGTCAAAGCAATGCAGCATTCCTCATGGGGCAGTGAGAGGGTTCCAACTAATACGTATCCTTTCAAAAATTTATTATCCATATTTTTTATTATAATCATTCTATATCCATCTTTTTATTATAAAGTAATATGGATTTGATTTACATTTCAATGATGGTTAATAATATAGAGCATCATTTGATGTGCAGCTTTTTTTTTTTTTGGTTTATTTTTTAACTTTTACGTTTAGGTCTTTGATTCATTTTGAGTTAGCTTTTGTATGTTGTGTGAGAAAGGGCCCAAATTCATTGTTTCACATGTAGACATCCCACTGTCCCAGCACCATTCGCTGAAAGGACTATTCTTTCCCTTTTGAATTGTCTTGGCAATCTTGTTAATCTCCAGTTGACCATAAATGTGTACATTTACTTCTGGACTCTCAAGTCTATTCCATTTATTATATACCTAGCCTTATTCCAGTATTACTGTTCTGCTCACTGTATTTTTGTAGTAGTTTCAGACATCAGGGAGTGTGAGTCCTCTAGCTGTATTATTTTTTAAGACCATTATTATTTTTCAAGAATGTTTTGCTTATTCTGGACCCATGGGTTTTCTATTTTTATTTTTTTGAGATCTTTTAAAAGTTTATTATTTTTATTAACATATAATCTATCATTAGCCCCAGGGGTACAAGTCTGTGAATCATTAGGCTTACACACTTCACAGCACTCACCATATCACATACCCACTCCAATGTCCATAACCCAACCACTGTCTCCATGCCCCCCTCCCCCCAGCAACCTTGAGTTTGTTTGGTGAGATTAAGAGTCTCTTATGGTTTGTCTCCCTCCTGATCCCATCTTGTTTCATTTTTTCCTTCCCTACCCTCCAAACCCCCCACTCTGCCTCTCAAATTCCTCATATCAGGGAGATCATATGATAATTGTCTTTCTCTGGTTGACTTATTTCACTCAGCATAATACCCTCTAGTTCCATCCACGTCGCTGCAAATGGCAAGATTTCATTTCTTTTGATGGCTGCAGAGTATTCTATTGTGTGTGTATATATATATGTGTGTATATATATATACATATGTGCACATATATGTGTATATATATACATATATACACATATACACACACATATATATGTGTGTATATATACATATGTACATATATACACACACATATATATGTGTGTATATATGTGTGTATATATGTGTATACATACACATATACATATACATACACATACATATATGTATACATATATAAACATACATACATACATATACATACATATGTATACATACATACATGCATATGTGTGTGTGTGTGTGTGTGTGTATATATATATATGTATATATATATATACACACCACATCTTCTTTATCCATTCATCTAGAATGGATCTAGAATGGATCATGATGGGCATCTAGATTTTTTCCAAACTTTGGCTATTGTGGACATTGCTGCTATAAACATTCAGGTGCACGGACCCTTCAATGACTACATTTGTATCTTTAGAGTCGTAGGGTAGCTCTATTTTCAACTTTTTGAGGAACCTCGATGCTGTTTTTAAGAGTGGCTGCACCAGCTTGCATTCCCACCAACAGTGTAGGAGGGTTCCCCTTTCCCCACATCCTCTCTAACATCTGTCATTTCCTGACTTGTTAGCCATTCTGAACTGGTGTGAGGTGGTATCTCATTGTGGTTTTGATTTGCATTTCCCTGATGCCAAGTGATGTTGAGCATTTTTCATGTCTGTTGGCCATCTGAATGTCTTCTTTGCAGAAATGTCTGTTCATGTCTTCTGCCCATTTCTTGATTTTATTATTTGTTCTTTGGGTGTTGAGTTTGATAAGTTCTTTATAGATTTTGGATACTAGCCCTTTATCTGATATGTCATTTGCGAATATCTTCTCCCATTCTGTCAGTTGTCTTTTGGTTTTGTTGATGGTTTCCCTTGCTGTGCAAAAGCTTTTGATCTTGATGAAGTCCCAATCTGAGTTCATTTTTGCCCTTGGTTTTGCTTCCCTTGCCTTTGGCGATGTTTCTAGGAAGAAGTTGCTGTTACTGAAGTCGAAAAGTCGATGCCGGTGTTCTCCTCAGGATTTGGATGGATTCCTGTCTCACACTGAGGTCGTTCATTCATTTGGAGTCTATTTTTGTGTGTGGTATAAGGAAATGGTCCAGTTTCATTTTTCTGCATGTGGCTGTCCAATTTTCCCAACATCATATGTGGAAGAGACTTTTTTCCATTGGACATTATTTCCTGCTTTGTCGAAGATTAGTTGACCATAGAGTTGAGGGTCTATTTCTGGGCTCTCTATTCTGTTTCATTGACCCATGTGTCTGTTTTTGTGCCAGTACCATACTGTCTTGATGATGACAGCTTTGTAATAGAGCTTGAAATCTGGAATTGTGATGTCACCAACTTCAGCTTTCTTTTTCAACATTCCTCTGGCTATTCAGGATCTTTTCTGGTTCCATATAAAATTTAGGGTTATTTGTTCTATTTCTCTGAAAAACAAAAATGATGGTATTTTAATAGGGATTGTATTAAATATGTAGTTTGCTTTAGGTAGCATAGACAGTTTCACAATATTTGCTCTTCCAATCTATGAGCATGGAACATTTTTCCATTTCTTTGTGTCTTCCTCAATTTCTTTCATGAGTACTTTATAGTTTTCTGAGTACAGATTCTTTGCCTCTTTGGTTAGGTTCATTCCTAGGAATCTTATAGTTTTTGGTGCAATTGTAAATGGGATTGACTCCTTAATTTCTCTTTCTTCTGTCTTGTTGTTGATGTATAGAAATGCAATTGATTTCTGTGCATTGATTTATATCCTGGCACTTTACTGAATTCCTATATAAGTTCTAGCAGTTTTGGAGTGGAGTCTTGTGGGTTTTCCACATAAAGTATCATATATATCATCTTCAAAGAGCGAGAGTTTGATTTTTTCTTTGCTGATTCAGATGCCTTTAATTTCTTTTTGTTGTCTGATTGCTGAGGCTAGGACTTCTAGTACTATGTCGAATAGTTGTGGTGATAGTGGACATTCCTGCCATATTCCTGATCGTAGTAGAAAAGCTCTCAGTTTTTCCCCATTGAGAATGATATTCATTGTAGGTTTTTCATAAATGGCTTTGATGATATTTGAGGAATGTAACCCCTCCCTACAATTTGAAGAGTTTTGATCAAGAAAGGATGCTGTGATTTGTCAAATGCTTTTTAGCATCTATTGAGAGTATCATATGGTTCTTGTTCTTTCTTTTATTAATGTATTGTATCACATTGATTGATTTGTGGATGTTTAAACAACCTTTCAGCCCTGGAATAAATCCCACTTGGTCGTGGTGAATAATTGTTTTAATGTACTGTTGGATCCTATTGGCTAGTATTTTGTTGACAATTTTCACATCTCTGTTCATCAAGGATATTGGTCTATAATTCTCTTTTTTGATAGGGTCTTTGGTTTTAGAATCAAGGTAATGCTGGCATCATAAAATGAGCTTGGAAGTTTTCCTTCCATTTCTATTTTTTGGAACAGTTTCAGGAGAATAGGAATTAATTCTTCTTTAAATGTTTGGTAGAATTCCCCTGGGAAGCCGACTGACCCTGGACTCTTGTTTTTTGGGAGATTTTTGATGACTGTTTCAATCTCCTTACTGGTTATGGGTCTGTTCAGGTTTTCTATTTCTTCCTGGTTCAGTTGTGGTCGTTTATATGTCTCTAGGAATGCATCCATTTCTTCCAGATTGTCAAATTTGCCGGCGTATAGTTGCTCATAATATATTCTTATAATTGTTTGTATTTCATTGGTGTTGGTTGTGATCTCTCCTCTTTCATTCATGTTTTTATTTATTTGGGTCCTTTCTCTTTTCTTTTTGATAAGTCTGGCCAGGGGCTTATCAATCTTATTAATTCTTTCAAAGAACCAGCTCCTAGTTTCGTTGATTTGTTCTACTGTTCTTTTGGTTTCTATTTCATTTATTTTAGCTCTGATCTTTATTATTTCTCTTCTCCTGCTGGGTTTAGGCTATCTTTGCTGTTCTTTCTCCAGCTCCTTTAGGTGTAGAAACTTAGGCTGTGTACTTAAGACCTTTCTTGTTTCTTGAGAAAGGCTTTTATGGCTATATACTTTCCTCTCAGGACTGCCTTTGCTGTGTCAGATTTTGAATGGTTGTTTTCATTACCATTTGTTCCCATGAATTTTTTTCAATTCTTCTTTAGTTTCCTGGTTGACCTGTTCATTTAGTAGGATGCTTTTTAGCCTCTATGTACTTGAGTTCTTTCTGTCTTTCCTCTTGTGATTGAGTTCTAGCTTCAGAGCATTGTGGTCTGAAAATATGCAGGGAATGATTCCAATCTTTTGGTACCAGTTGAGACCTGATTTGTGATTCAGGATATGATCTACTCTGGAGAATGTTCCATGTGCACTAGAGAAGAATTTGTATTCTATTGCTTTGGGATGGAATGTTCTGGATATATCTGTGATGTCCATCTGGTCCAGTGTGTCATTTAAGGCCTTTATTTCCTTGTTGATCTTTTGCTTGAGTGATCTGTCCATTTCAGTGAGAGGGTGTTAAAAGTCCCCCACTATTATTGTATTATTGTCGATGTGTTTCTTTGATTTTTTAAATTGGTTTATATTGTTGGCTGCTACCATATAAAGGACATAGATATTTAAAATTGTTATATCTTGTTGGTCAGACCCTGTGAGTATGGTATAGTGTCCTTCCTCATCTTATTATAGTCTTTGTGTTATAATCTAATTTATCTGATATAAGGATTGTCACCCCAGCTTTCTTTTGTTGCCCATTAGCATGGTAAATTGTTCTCCACCCTCTCACGTTAAATCTGGAGGTATCTTTGGGTCTAAAATGAGTTTCTTGCAGACAGCATATTTTTTTTTAATCCATTCTGATACCCTGTGTCTTTTGATTGGGGCATTTAGCTGATTTACATTCAGGGTAACTATTGAGAGATATGAATTTAGTGCCATTGTATTGCCTATAAGGTGACTGTTATTCCCATCTACTACTTTTAGGTTCTCTCTTTTCTTAGAGGACCCCTCTCAATATTTCCTAAAGGGCTTGTTTGATGTTTGCAAATTCTTTTAATTGTTGTTTGTCCTGGAAGCTTTTTATTTCTCCTTCTATTTTCAATGACAGCCTAGCTGGATATAGTATTATTGGCTGCATATTTTTCTCATTTAGTGCTCTGAATATATCATGCCAGTTCTTTCTGGTCTGCCAGGTCTCTATGGATAAGTCTGCTGCCAATCAAATATTTCTACCATTGTAAGTTACATACTTCTTGTCCTGAGCTGCTTTCAGGATTTTCTCTTTATCATTGAGACTAGTTAGTTGAGACTAGTTTACTGTTAGATAACAGGGTGTGAACCATTTTTATTGATTTTGAGGGGGATTCTCTCTGCCTCCTGGATTTTAATGCTTGTTCCCTTTGTCATATTAGGGAAATTCTCTATTATAATTTGCTCCAATATACCTTCTGCTCCTCTCTTTCTTCTTCTTTTGGAATCCCAATTATTCTAATATTGTTTCATCTTATGGTATCATTTATCTCTTGTATTCTCCCCTCGTGGTCCAGTAGTTGTCTCTCTTTTGTTCATCTTCTTTATTCCCCATCATTTGGTCTTCTATATCACTAATTATCTCTTCTGCCTCATTTATCCTAGCAGTAAGAGCCTTCATTATTTTTTTTTTAGGAGTTTATTTATTTATTTATTTGACAGACAGAGATCACAAGTAGGCAGAGAGTTGGCAGAGAGAGAGAAGAAGCAGGCTCCCTGCTGAGCAGAAAGCCCAATGCAGGACTCGATCCCAGGACCCTAGGATCACGACCTCATTACTTTGTCTTTGAATATCCACCCATTTAAAATAACTATTTTTAATTTTTAAATAGTAAATAGAGGAAGAAGAAACTTTTGGAGTTGGTGGATATGTTTATAGCATAAATTGTGATGATGGTTTCAAGAGTGTATTCTTCTCTCCAAATTCATAAATTGTATACATTATATATGGAGAACTTTTTGCATGTTGTTCATACCTCACTAAAGCAGTTTAAAAATTATTTTCATGTTTATCTCATTAAGACCGTTAACACTTTGGAGTATGCGTTATCTTCTGCAAGTCTGTATCAATATTCCTACATATAGCTGTTTAGTAAGCTCACATTGCGTATTTGTTAATTATAAGTTTAAATTTGTTTAATATAATGCTCCTTTCTCATATAACTATGTGATCAGCCATCAGTAGGCATAATTTTGGAAATACCAAAAAAAATGTCATTTTGTGGGGAAAGTATTATTCCCCGAGTGATACAGGGAAATGGTCAGAGGGAAATGAAGGAATAACATGGCTTCATCTTTATTCATTATTCATTCATCATTACTCAGTCTCATTCTTATTAAAGCATCATAACTCTCATTAAGTGTATGGTCTGGAATCACAGACTATGAAATCAAGTATTTGCTCTACCATCTTCTAGCTATATGATTTCAACTTATAAGAACCTCCATTTACTCTTTGGTAAAAAGATAAAATTAATACCTACTCACAAGATTGCTCTCATTAATTAAATAGGTATACTGTTTGACATATGGAGACAATATTCCATAAAAGGTAAACATTATCATTGTTCAGTCTAAATACCATGTATGTTTTTAATTCATATTTTTGAAATATTAAACTCATTTATACTTTGTATAATTAGCTTTCTCAAGTTTATTCTATATGGTTAAGTGTCTCATATTACACACAAAAATCTCAAAACTCTGAGTGGTTCATTAGGTATCTGAATTATTTTGAGAAATTGTTCAAAACAGATTTCTGCCCCATTTCCTGAGTTTCTACTTCAATAGGCTGGGTAAAGCCTCAATATTATATTTTGAAATGTTTCTAGGTGATGTTAATTTTTCTGGGCCAGGAACCAGACTTAGAGAACCAGTGCTCCAAATCATATAATAAATGAATTGCTATATTTAAAAATTTCATTAATCTCACAAATCCAAGGTTGAATTACATCTTATTTTGTCTTATGCAACTAAATTTTCCTGTTTTCTTACATTAAAAAGTTTGCTCGGACTTCCTCTATGCTGACTTTATAACTATCTCTGGAAGTTCTGAAGGTCACCATCCCTATTTCACTACAATATCTGCCTGAGAACATCCTCAACATATCATCATGCTGCAAGTGATAATAACCAACAAATTTATAGTACTTGCCACATGCCAAGAACTCTTCTGGATATTTTATATAATTACTAATTTAAGTCTCAAATGATCCAATGCAGTAAATACTAGTATTATTGTTATTGCTTTACAGATGTAGAAACAGAGACAAATGTCATTAAATGAATTGCCCAAGTTCATGTTGTTAAAAAGAGCAGAAAATAGATAAACTCAGGCAGTCAATTTGCAGGATACTTTTTCTTAGTTACTATTACAAACTATCTCACTTTATAATGTGGACCTGAATTTTTTTTCATGTTACTTCTCTTTCATATTTTCTTTAGTCAGTAGATATAACAATTGAGTAAGTAAACAATCCAACAGTAAGGGCTAATTTATTTGAAACACACCTGATAATTCTGTAAAGAACAGATCTTCTTTTTTCAGCATCTTCTTTTTTTGAGTTTCAATATATACAAGTTATGTGTATATGTATGTATTTAGGTATAGATGTGTGGTTTGTGTATATTTGCTCCAAATAACAAAGCATAGCAGATTAAATTTGTATTGTTACAAGGTGAAAGAATATTGCAAAATTTCTTGTTGTGCCCATGATTAGTAAACTTTTAAAAAATTTATGTCAAAATATGTATTATATATCCTAAAGTAGCATCCAGTAAATATTCTTACCTGTTTACCAGGAAAAAATATGAGAAAGCAAAGAGAGAAATATGTAAACTTTATTTATGATTACATCTAATATTAAGGTTATAAGCAATCTGACTTCTAGTTGAATCTCTGAATCAAGCAGATTACCCACTCAATCACAGTATAATTCAATGAGGGTATCTGCCTGGGGGTGGAGGGGGGACTCATGTCCAAGGGAAAGAAGAGCATAGCAATGCTAATTAAGCATTGCCTTTTAATCATTTCCAAGTTTCCCTTGGTGAAATTAGTTGAAGGGGGCCTTAAAGGGAGTAAGAAGTGTTATGAGAAGAGAGTTTTTACTGCTTGGAAAGAACTATCAGGAAGAGATAATAAATAATGTCCCCATGATCCTCCCCCAGCTATTTTTCCTTAACCCACTGGGCTTAATGATTAAGACCATGATCTACCAAAGGTGAGGTTATTCATCTTGTTATAGGTGATTAACAGTCTGTCAGCATAAGCCTGCTCCCACCTTCCTGTACTGCCCCCACCAAACCAAACCTTCTTCTTTGAGACCACCGGAGAATGGCTAATACTTTGCTGTCTTGGGCTGTGAAATAGATCTGAATAATACACTAATTAAATTTCATGCTAAACCTACTCTGCTCCAAGGCTGAAAATCTATTCTCTATTCCATTCCTCACACCAAATTAGGTTTAGTTAGATTACAACATAGCCTATCAGAAATTATCCAATGAGTCTAAATGACTTCATTAAGAAATCTATTGATAAAATTCATAAGGGCTTTCAATAATAGAATGCCAACATCACACACATGCCATAAATTTGAATATAAGTCCCTTAGCAGTATGGACTTTCCAAGGAGATATTAAAGTTCAAAGATTAAATCCTCTTACTAGTTAAATTTCATAGGAATTCAGGTCTGAAATAAAAATATTCTGCCTTAATATGTTAAAAATCCAAAGGAATTAAAATTTGTCCCCATATTTTATTGTGCTTTGTCTTAGCCAAATGGGTCCTTCAATCTCAAGTGGTTTTAAAGTTCTGTCAGCTGCTGGAATATGAGATTTCTTTCACTGGAACCACTGCGGTTCTTTTAGAGACCCAAAAGTTTAATTAACTTACGGCCAAGTCTTGAGGCAGCTCATACTGCTATTTAAAAGGGCAAAAATATCAAACCCGAAACCATCAAAGTTAAAAACAAGTTCATCCCACTCCTAGAGGAATAGTTTAAGTAAAACTGTTTTTAGAATCAGTTTCTTATCATATGAGCTCCCTGATATGAGGAAGTAGAGATGCAACATGGGGGGTTTGGGGGGTAGGAAAAGAATAAATGAAACAAGATGGGATGGGGAGGGAGACAAACCATAAGAGACCCTTAATTTCACAAAACAAACTGAGGGGGGGGTATGGACATTGGGGAGGGTATGTGCTATGGTGAGTGCTGTGAAGTGTGTAAACCTGGGAATTCACAGACCTGTAACCCTGGGGCTAATAATACATGATATGTTAATAAAAAAATAAGAAAATTTAAAAAAATGGGAAAACAAACAAACAAACAAAAAAGAATCAGTTTCTTAGTGATGGCCAAGACCATAGCAAAGATTCAGTGATATTTAAGAGAGGAGGTGTCTATGAAGATTTTTATTTTCCAGGCACCTGAGTGGCTCAATAAGCATCTGCCTTTGACTCAGGTCATGATCCCAAAGTTCCAGGATCTGGATCAAGCCCTCTATCAGGGCTCCTTGCTCAGCTTCAGGCTCCCTGCTCAGCAAGGAGTCTGTTCCTCCCCATGCTCATGCTCTCACTCTCTCACTTTCTCTCTGAAATAAATAAATACAATCTTAAAAGAAAAAAAAATATTTTTGTTTTCAACTGTACCTGCATGTCAATCAGTTAATAATTTTTGTTCAGAATTAACAATGTAAGAGTATGAAAAATATTCTAGATAATCCTTTGTTTAGCTTTATGTGTTTTCTATATGCTGGGCTAAAAATATGCTTAAATCTCTCAGGTCCGAGAAACCTGCCACCTAAGGAAGGCTTTCAGCTAGTATTCATATATCTTTAGCTAATACACAGTATTCAGAAGAATCCTAAGTAAAGCTAATATTTTAAATCTGAATCTCAAAAGTCCATTAGATCTACAGAGAACCAGTACTTCTGTCTTGTTCTCCATCAGGTACTGCCTTTCTTCTCTTTAGATTTGCATATTTTTGTAGGCAAAGTTGCACGTCCATGCACAAAATGTTAGCACCTAGAAAATAAATAATAATTTTCCCCTCTCTTGATTGCATAGATCACATAGCTCAGATTAGTACTTCTAAAGATTTCCTTGTATTTTTTTTAAAAGATTTTATCTATTTATTTGATAGACAGAGATCACAAGCAGGCAGAGAGGCAGAGAGAGAGAGGAGAAAGCAGGCTGTCCGCAGAGCAGAGAGCCCGATGCGGGGCTCGATCCCACGACCCCGGGATCATGACCCGAGCTGAAGGCAGCGGCCTTAACCCACTGAGCCACCCAGGTGCCTCAATTTCCTTGTATTTTTATGCTTGTTCAAATTTAAAGGAGTAAATCTAAAGTTACCTAACTAATGTCATACTAGTAAGTCCTCAGTAATGCTCTCTATGTCAAGCAAAACTCATCAGTTCAATAGGTCTAGAAAGGTCTAGAAAGACCATATTATTCTAAAAATAAAACCATGTCTAGTCGAAAAATGTGTGCCTGTGTAGAGAGAAAGAGCAGTCCTGCATTCTGAAACTGTGTGTCTCTGCTTATTTGTTAAAGTTGGTGTGACTAGTAGGGGTGCCTGGGTGGCTCAATGGGTTTGTTGGGTCTGTAATCAAAGGAGTGAGACTGATACAAAGCCAAAGTCAAGCAAAGCTTTATTTCGCACCAAGTATCGAGAATCAAACTGACCGGCCAAGGCCGTCTCTTACAAAGAGGCAACCTCTCCCTGTCTTACAGACTAACTTTTATAGAGCAAAGGCCATGTGCTTGGGCCTGGCCACACACAAGTGGCCAATGAAATTGTAACACACAGAGAAAGCTGCATAGTCATGCTAGGTCACATGTAAGTGACCAATTGAATTACAATTTACCCTAGTAGATAATTGAACTAGCCTATCACCTTGGTCAGAATTGGCACCCAAAAGGCGGGACCCACACTCCTTGGTAGCTAGGGAGACAGTATGCGTGTCCCACTGATTGGATGTCTCCACCTGGCCTGACCCGCCCTCGTATTTGGGCTTTGTTACCTGGGACTGATTTCCCGGGACTTGCTTTTTTTTTTTTTTTTTAAAGATTTTATTTATTTATTTGACAGAGAGAGATCACAAGTAGGCAGAGAGGCAGGCAGAGAGAGAGGAGGAAGCAGGCTCCCCGCTGAGCAGAGAGCCCAATGTGAGGCTTGATCCCAGGACCCTGGGATCACACCCAAGCCGAAGGCAGAGGCCTTAACCCACTGAGCCACCCAGGCGCCCCCCCAACCCCGGACTTGCTTTTAAGTAAGTCCCAGGGTGGGGGGGTGGGGAGGTGGGGGGGGTGGGGTAGGGGGGTGGCCAAGGTCAGTTTAAGTTTTACTACATAAACAACAAAATGGCTGTTCAACAGAAATGGAGCCGTTTTGGCTAAATAGGCCCTTACAGGTTAAAGCCTCTGCCTTTGGCTCAGGCTCTGGTCTCAGGGTCCTGGGACTGAGCCCTGCATCTGGCTCTCTACTCTGTGGTGGTGGCAGGTAGCCTGCTCCCCCCTCCCCCACTCTGTTTGCCTCTCTACCTACTTGTGGCTTCTCACTATCAAATAAATGAAAAATCTTTAAAAAAAAAAGTTTGTGTGAGTAGTATATGTTTGTAGGATACTGCAGTAGTCTACTGAAATTACCTATACATCTGTCAAGACCGGCCATGCAACCTTTCTTTTGCAAAGGCCTAAACTGTACTACTTGTATTTTAGGTGACTCATCAGTGGATAGTTCCATTATAAGCTATAGTCAAAAATAACATGTGGCTTCTTTAGGTCAGAGCAGTTTAAAGTCATTTAATTATCACAACAACCTGTCTAGCCACATAGAAATCTTTAAAGCTACAAGTTCAAAATATCTTGTCCACATATTGACCAAGGTCTCTGTACTCTGCCTCACTGCAAGACTTTGATATGTTATTTGGCTTTGAAATTCTATTCCCTGCTTTATTTTTCTCCATTTCTGACCCGTGTCCAATTGTTGGGGACTTTATATTATATGGGCCATGGGCAGACTGCTCAAGATGGGCCACTTTGGCATGAACATTATTTTGAGTTAAAAGCAATCCAAACTCAGTAAATTCAGGAAAAAAAAAAAAATCTACCTTCCTCTCTCCTGCCTCCACATACAAGTATGGGAGCTCTTAACAGAGATTTCACTCTACTTAGGAAATATCTACATAATAGCGAAACCTTTGTTTTCCAAATATCTCCTTTCATCTTCCTGCTAATAGTCTTTGGCCTCTTTGTATCCTACCCCTCTTCTTAGCTCATATAAACATCATGTTGCCTGAGTGACTGTCTTTGGAATTCCCATGTCTGTGAGGATTCCCTTTACATAAAGCTATTAAATTTGATCTTATCTTGTTAATCTATCTCACATCAATTTGATTCTTAGTCCAGCTATAAGGACCTTAAAGGATAGTGAAAATTCTTCCTCTGCAGCAGTAGCAACCCTCAAAACAGCTCCCTACTCTCTAACAGTTTGGAAATAAAGGAAGTAAAGGAATAAAAGATAGTGATTCAGATATTGCTCTTGTTGCCAATAATAGTTTTATTGTCAATGTTGCTTTGCAGAAGATCAACATAGGATAGAAAACTGAACTCCGTATTAGGAAGGCCTTATCCAACTAGACACACACAGAAGCAATCCTGGGGTGGCAGGGATCTCCATATGGCATAGGAGAGTTTGGAAAACAGGGGGAAGCTATCTTCCAATAGACATGTAGGGTCAGCTGAACTAAAGATGTCCAGTATATTCTGATTTTTCTTTTTTTTAGCAAAAGGTAAATGATCCTACCTTCTCCTGAGTAGAGTAAGTAAAGTGAGATAGGGGATGAAGGATTAAGTAGAAGAATAGGGCAAGTATGTTACTTGTATTTGAGTAGAGTAACACAGAGTATCTCCTGCTAAAAGCTCATGAGCTAGTGAATTTAGAACATGCTTTTAGTTCAGGTCTTAGATACAATTTAATGCAAAAAAAACCAATTACTAAATATATAATAATATATGAAATTACTAAACATACAATGACAATTACCAAAATATATGCTGTATTTTTAAAGAAAATTTACTAAAACAAGTCAGGGCCTAATTTATTTTGCAACAATTATGTTTGTAAGTCAATGCAAGTATTTGATACAATTCAAGCTTATATCTTTATTTCTACATGTGGATCCCAAAATAGCTATACTGATTATTTTCACTTCTAGGAGATGGAGGGATCTTTTTGGAGAAATAGGGATTGCTATTTATAATTTAAGTATATATAACAGATAAGCATAATTTTATATGAATGGTAAACTGCATTTGAGCAGAAATGTTCAGTTGCTTAATAGTCTTTCAAAGCCCACAGATTTTTCTATTGATTTTTATAGAAGTTCAAAAATCAACAGAATCCATTTTCCTTTTTACTTCTGTTAGTAGAATAAATTATTCTCTTACCCAGATTTAATTTATAACCAAAGACAAGGTAGGTCTGCCTAAATTAGGAGAAAATCTCCATTAGATGGTTGGTCATTGAATTAAAGGGAACTTCAGTATTAATCCAGCCCAGTCTCAACTGGTATATGCGTTAAGCCCCACAGCAAAGTATGTGGCATAAGGAGATAATACTCTGTTCTTCTGATTTCTGTTTTACTACCCTTTATCTGTACCAAATTGCCTTTCACTTTTTACTGCTATTGCCACATTTAAGATAATTTCAATGAGCTCTGGAAAAAAACCCATTAAATGATTTGTTTGTATATACCAGTATCCTGAAATAGAGTCAGCCTAGGGATAATCCTTGAGTTCTTAAGGGTAGTAGGAGTTTGGCCGACAGCAAATTCCATCCTATTTTTCAGTTACAAGAGGTGCACTGAACCTTACCTCTAAGTCATGCAGCTCAAGAAGAGGTGATAGATGAATCAATCAAATATTGAGCATTAACTCAATACTAAATAGTTTATTTTATGAAATAAGATGCTACTAGGATAGTGACAATAATGTTCATGCATTTAAGGTATAATAGAAGGTTGAAAGTCAACAATATGGCAACAACAAAGAAAACCCAGGCCTTCTTTATAAATGTGTAGGAAGTTTCTTAATTTATGTGACTTTAGAAGTGCTCGGATAACATACAGTAGCTTATAACCAAACTCTCTAACTCACACCAAGGCTTCCTTCAAAAAGACATACTCTGCTCAGTAGGATATCTATTAGTACTAGGACACTGGACAAAAGTATAAAGAAACTTTAATACAGTCCTAATGTCCTGTGGTAGCATCAGGCTCTATTCATCCTCTAGTTGGATCTATGTGCTGGTGATTGGTATGACAGTGGTCACTCTTCTTAAAATACTTTTCTTTTTCATAATAGATGATGGATCTAGACAAGCCTGGAAGAATCATACAAACATGTGGGATCTGTACTATAACAACTCTAGTCTGAAATAAGGATCAATCTTCATATCTTTTTCTTTCCAGTTTCTAAAGGTTCGTTTCTTTCTGCTTCTTTACTCCCAAAATTATAAGGTTATGAAGAAAGCCTCATTTCTGAGACATCTTTCCTTTAAAGATTGCCACATGGAAGTACAACTTCCTTCTCACTGGGTGAACACACCAGAACCTCAGGAATCAGAATGTATCATGTGGTAATATGAAACTGCTGTTTTCTTTATTTATCATTTGAACAACATTTATTTATAGAGAAGGATATCAGTAAGTGTCTTACAAGGAAACAAGAAACATCCTAGGTATTTAATTCAGAGATAAGTTTATATAGAAATTTGTATAATAATACAAGAGCTGAGAAGACAAATAGGAGTGTTGAAGCCATATAAAAGAAGAACAATTGGGAGGACAGGTATCATCCAGGATAGACAGACAGGGATGAAGCATTGTTACTAGAACTCAGAAACAAGTGCTGTCTATAAGTATCCTGGAAGGAGCCAGACAAGGAATTAGTAGTACAAGGGAAATGTGCCCACTGCAGAAAACTCAACTTGAGAGGGAGACAGAGAAGGAATAGCCTGGCTTTCCCCTTTCTTCACTCATTTTCCAACAATGCCTCCCTATGGTTGAAGCTATGGAGTAGCCATGAGGCAAAAGAAACTAGATAGTATACTTTTTAGAACAGCAAGGAATTAATTGGAATCTGAATAATAAAAACTGACATAAGTGTCAGCTATGCACCAGACACTCTTTTAGGTAACAGAAATTCAGCAATAACAAAACTGACCAATTTCCTGTCCTTGGGAGGTTAATATGGAGTACTTAATATATACCAGTTACTCAAAATTACTGTAAATATCCCAGTATACTTTAAATACACTAATCTATTAAGCTTTATAGAAGACTACAGGATAAATATTATCATTGCCTCTCCCATTCAGATGAGAAAGACAAGGAGTTTAAATCCCTTAGGGCAGAGTGCTTACAAGCAAGAGAGGCAGGATTCAAATATTCTAGCATTCTAGCCTAGAGTATGTTCTCTTTAATCTTATTCCATTCCAACTTTTTTGTGCCTTGTACGTTCTATCCTTTCACAAATAAAGATGATAATAAGTAACACTGAGAGGTGTTTTTCTTTTTCTGAAAAATCTTATAGGGTTCACATACTAAGATTTAGAATTTTTGAAACACTTAGCATAAATTTGTTCACTATTGCTATCCTGCTAAATATAAAAATTATTTGTCTCTTGGATAATTCAAACATAAGTGGAGAGCCATGCATTATTAATGTTGCACAAAAGCACACTGAATTTTATGAGTGATAAAAAAAGAGAGTTAACTTCTAGGGAATACTCCCTTACCTCTGTTTTTAGGATTTTTAGATGGTGAGAACAAATAACCAAAACCAGAAAATAATCTTGTAAATTAAATGTCATATGTAGTGAGGGGCAGCCTAAGAGCAATGGGTACTTCTGAATAGAGAGTATGAACTTAGCCTACTTCACAAGTTTTTCATGTGCTACACAAAATCAAAGAAAACTAATAGAAAGAGGGCTTCTCTAAATAAATGAGTATAGCATTCCCAATGCTTGGTGTAAGGTACCAGAACAATTCTTTTCTGGGTCTATACTGCGATTTCCTTTTTAAATGTGTCAATGTGAAAGCATTTTGGAGGCAAGTTAAGTTTTACCTCTTTCCCCATTATGTATTCAGCAGATCAGAGATGGCATTTGTAAAAGCATTATTTACTGAGCAGTATTTCACACAGAACAATAAAACAAGAAACGTCTCCTTAAGAAAGACTGAAGCACTGTGATAGTAGTTTCTTACTTCTAAACTTGGTTCTTATAAGAAAACTTACTGTTCCTTGCCCTAAGTGGGTAGCACAGCCTCTGGTCTAAAACTGTATGGATGCAGATCATAATAACTGGGCATGTTATCTTCGGGTTTGTTTGTTTTTTTTTTTAAGATCTTATTTATTTATTTGAGAGAGAAGGAGAGTATGAGAGAGGAGAAGGACAGAGGGAGAAGCAGACTTTCCTATGGGGTCCAGAGCCTGATGTGGGATTTGATCCTGTGATACAGGATCATGACCTGAGCTGAAGGTAGTTGCTTAACCAACTGACCCACGCTGGCATTACCTACCTTTGGTTTTTGAAACATCAAAATAACTTCTAAGAGTTTAAAACAACTGAAACATGAACTCCTGACTGTGGAAATCCTGCTGTTCTTTGTGAATGATGTATGGAATGAAAATCTCTGCCTAGTGCATAGAATGCTGACATTATGTAATTACAGCCATGCTGGTCAGAATGAGGCATGTAGTCAGAATGCCATTAGAAAAAACATACCTGTTCTACAAGTAATTCAGCCTACATAAAGAATACTGTATAATGGAAAACTTAGGTTTGCAGTCTGCACTTTTATTTTCCTCTTTTCACTTTCAAGTAAAAAATTTATTTTTTCACTTTTCACTTTCAAATAAAAAATTATTTTTAAAAGTCATCCACACCAAATTCTTATAAATTTAATTTCTTAAAAACATTGAAATCTTAAATATCTACCTATAGATTTCTATACAAAAGCCACACTCTATAAGCGACTCGTGGAGCTCTTCTTTTGTTACTAGTTAGAGGAAGCTGAAGAGTAAAAAGGAGAACAGAAGACTGACCATGATAGCTGTCTCAAAATGAATGTGAGGCTTCAGTTGTCATCTAAAGACCAATAGGAAGTTGAGACTGCTATTCACAATCAAAAATTACTGACTGCAAAAGTTCCATACATGTATGCTTACGTTTAAAATATTTAAACATATCTAAATTTATTTAAACATTTATTTATTTAAACATTGGCAGAATTAAAATCTTTACATTGGCACACTATCTATATTTGTTGTAAATGCAAGTAGTGACACTGATAAAATACAAAACCCCTATTAGCCTTAAAATACCCAAATACATCCTTTATAAGTAGCCATACCTGGAGTCTATGGTTTCATTAAAATAACGTGACAACTGAATTTAATTTTAAAATTTCTTGAGAAACTATTTGGAAGGCTTAGAGGATCCAATGATTTATTTTTTCATAGAGAGAAAATATATATTTTTTCATAATATGATGTTTAGCTAAGGGAAAATATAATTTTTAGGATATGGTCTTTAGTTAAGGGTCACTAAACATTAGAGATATTTATGAAGGCAATATAGGAAGCTGTCTTTAATTACCTTTAAAATTTCATAGTGCAAATTAACTTATGACAGATTTCCCCTTTAATTATCCACTAAAGTACAGGGGTGTTCATTTTTATTCTTTATTTTTCATATCCACTAGTAGATATTATGCTCAGATTTGAACCTGAGGCTACACTGGAATTTATAATGCAGGGGTAGCGTGTCTACAAACCATACTTCTGCTCAGACGCCTGGCTGTTTGTTAGGCTCAAGAACAGGAGGTGTTAGAGGGAGAGAAAAAGATAGACGGAGAAGAGACCTGCTCCTTGCTGCTTTCTGTTGATTTTTCTTTTTCATCCAATTTCATTCACTATAGTGACACAGTAATGGAAGATTCACTCCAGTGACAAACATGAACATTTTGTTTCAGAAAGAATATGATTCCATCATTTTTTCCCCAATATGTTTAAAACGATCAACCATCATACATATCCAGAGATACCAGCGTTCATGAAAGACTGAATGAGATTAAATAAAGAGTGACTATACTAATATATAAAATGTCTGGTGCCCTCCCAGCAGTGTCCCTCTGCTGAGCTTTGAGAAAAGAGCACCAGCTGAGTAGTGCCTTTATTAGGAGTCTGAATTCTAGCCTTATGTGATTGGTTTCTCCTCCAACCTTCTAAGTTTTAGTTACTCAATCTTTTCTCTGCTCCACCACTCCTAAAGTGGGTAGCTGCCTCCTTGCAGCGGCTGCCTCCATGAACCTCGTATTCTTTTTATGCCCTGTCTTCAGTAACATTTGTCAACTACTCTCCCATCAATGCGCATTTTTGCAACTCCTTCCATTACATGGAATTTACTTCCCTTCCTCTTGAATTGGAGTTGGCATGGCAACTGCTTTGACCAATTGATGGGACACAAGTTAGGCCTGGCCCCTTTATATTTGCAATCTTGGAGTTTTGTGCCAACAGGTGAGAAGTCTAGCTATCCTGCTTTGAGAGAAGAATAGCCACACTTGGACATTTCAGCTACCCTATCTGAGATGCCAGACTCTTGATGAGCCATTAAGATTTTCCAGCCCTGGCTGGACTCCTAGTTGTGTGAAGCTACATAAGATAGCCCAGTTGGATCACTTGGAATAGAATGACTGCCCAGATGATCCAAGTCAACCCATAGAATCATGAGAAAAAATAAATCATGATTGTCTTAAGCCACTAAGAAAAGGAATAGTTGGTTACATAGTAGCATATAACCAATTAAGCCTTTTTAGCTCTTAAAGAGCTACACTTTATAACAAATGTTCTCTATTAAAAATAACCATTGTGTGATTTCTATCTCCTGACTGGACTTTGATAAATCTAAACATAAATACTGGAACCAATAAAATAATTTGTTCAAAATGAGATTATATGTTTTACCAGTGTTTTCCAGACAGTAAACTGATTAATGTTTTTAAAATAACCTCAATTTTAAGCCATCAAGAAAATAGCTATAACAAGAATCTTATCAGAAAAAATTTAAAGAATTCAATTAGCAAGATAATGACATGAGCCTAATAGCTACTTTTGAAGAAACCACTAATTTTATTAAAGGAAATGCTGAGTATTTAACCATATAACTATTAGCTGTCCTCTTCACTCTATTATACAGGTCACTGATAATAATATTAAATAGAATCATATTTGGGTAATTTATATATATGTATATGTACATATATGTATACACACAATACACACACACACATATATATAAACAATATATATACACATATATATTGTGTTACATATAACACAATGAAGTTAGTATTATGTTAGTGATGAAACTAATTGTTATAGGTTACTAATAACTTTGTAGTTAAAGATAAAATATTAACTATGTCGGGGCACCTGGGTGGCTCGGTGGGTTAAAGCCTCTGCCTTCCGCTTGGGTCACGATCCCAGGGTCCTGGGATCAAGCCCGGAATCGGGCTCTATTCAGCAGGGATACTCTGCCTCTCTGCCTACTTGTGATCTCTCTCAAATAAATAAATAAAATCTTAAAAAAAAATAAACACCAAGTTTGAAATTTGGGGTATGTAGAGAGACCAACAAGAAATGATATTGCAAAGTCTATAATTGTAGAAGGCCATGTGCCTGGAACATTTTACATTTCAAAACATTTCAACAGAAGTGCTTATGATGTTAAAGGAGATTATCTTCCACAGACAGACCTGAGCAGGATTCAGCATAATTTCTCTGGGAATTAAGTACTCCTAAAACTACCAATACATAAACAAGCTTTCCCTAGGAATCACAAAATATCAATTTATATAACGTCAGGGCATTCCATCAAGGCCGGATTCTAGAACATCAGGATGAGCGGCAGCCATCAAATCTAAAAGGATGCAAAAATATGGAAGGGATGAATCCTTATATTTTACCCCCTTGAGTCTTTAATAATAATCAGTTCTCAAAGAGGGGGGTGGGGAGAATGCACAAACCCTATAACAATGGGATAACTATGCTGATTTCTTTCTTTTTCCTTTGAGTGACCCTCTCCAGTATCCTCTGGTAAAATAGCTGAAATAAGTCTTCCCTATTATGTTCTTAACCTGTACATCCTACAGAAAACCAGTTTATATTACGGTTTAAATATATGATTGAAATAAAGTTTCATGCTTACTTATCTCTGAAACATTCTAAAACTAGGAACACTGTGACTTTTCCTTCAAAGAGTACACTTGCTGTACTCTTTCTGAAGAGCAGAGGAGTGCATAGAAAGAAATAGTTGATAGAGGAAGGAAGTAATTTCACATCTACAAAATAGTACTGAAGAAACTGTGTATATGGGTAGGTAATTGGATAAGATACACAGCGGACAATAAAGCTGTTAAAATGATAGTTCTGTGTATGTCTGTTTGAAAGAAAATTCCGCACCTGAAAAAAACTTGCAAACAATCATGTATTTTTGTAACAGTCACTTAGCTAACATTTATGTGGTACCTACTCTGCCAGGCACTATCCTAAATTGTGTGTGTGTGTGTGTGTGTATATATATATACATACATATAGAAGAATTGTCTTTTTCATGCTTATTAAAAAATATCTATGCTTATATAAGTAACACAGAAAATAAACACTTTCCATTCAACGTATTATTTGTGTCCAACATGATAGGGCATTTCTCTAATGTAGTCATTTTCTATACTCTAAGCCTGGGTTTCCTAAAGTAAAAACTAGGCAATAAACATTTCCAGATGCCTGTGTTTCTGGTGTGCATGCATGTTTCCTAAATGCTGCCAGTTCAGAAACAACCCCATGAGGCTTTACTTCAAAAGCGGACAACATGGGGCACCTGGGTGGCTCAGTTGGTTAAGCAACTGCCTTCAGCTCAGGTCATGATCCCAGAGTCCCCGGATCAAGTCCCGCATCGGGCTCCCAGCTCCACGGGGAGTCTGCTTCTCCCTCTGACCTTCTCCCCTCTCATGCTCTCTCTCACTCACTCTCTCTCTCTTTGAAATAAATAAATAAAATCTTAAAAAAAAAAAAGCGGACAACATGAAGTTGTAGCTGTCTATTCTAACAAGCATTTGAGAGAGGTACGGCTGATTTTGTTGAGTACAGGTGGTATAATTTATTAACCAATTTACTATAGTTTGAAATTTAAGTTGTTTCTAAATGTTTGGCATTTGAATAAATGCTTTGGCTTGTGTATACAATTTTAGTTAATATTTAAAATTTTTCTCTCAGGGGCACCTGGGTGGCTCAGTGAGTTAAGCCTCTGCCTTCAGCTCAGGTCATGATCTCAGGGTCCTGAGATCGAGCCCTGCATCGGGCTCTCTGCTCAGCAGGGAGCCTGCTTCCTCACCCTCTCTCTCTATCTGCCTCTCTGCCTCCTTGTGATCTCTGTCTGTCAAATAAATAAATAAAAATCTAAAAAAAAATTATAAAAAACAAATTTTTATCTCTCATAAATTCGATTTTCAGTGAGTACTTACTACGGGCATACTAATGTACTTAGGCGACATGAATACTTTCATAAATGCTTGTCTAACTTTGTAAGTCTAGACAGCATTGAATTTGTCTTGACTATTGCCTCACCTTCAAAAGCACTGAATATTATCATTAAAAAAATGCCAATTTGATGGATGAAAATCCTCTCCTATATTTAATACTTTTTTATTCCTTATTCATATTTTATTTGCTGTGTTCACATTTTATTATCCATGTATTTTTTATGTTTTCAATTTTCTGTTGATGTCCTTTAAGCATTTTGTTTGCATATTTATTTTTTTTTCCTTTTTATTTTGCAAGCTAGAAATATATTAAATATACTAACTTGTTTCATGTTGGTTAAAAATAGTTGTTTTTGTTTAATTTGAGAGAAAAATTACAAATGTTTCTTGTAGTTTTTAAATATATATGATTTATGATAACAATTATTATAATTTTAATTATTGCTCTACATTTCATATACAACATCCCCTAACAAGTGGAGAAACAAGTTTGCTTATTCATGTTTTATTTTTAAAAAATACTTTTTTTTTCACATAATAACAGTGTTTTTCAAATTCAAAGAGCTAAAACAATGCTAGAATAGGCAAAGAAAATAATTAAGGTATTGAAGCTTATTTTTATATACATTAAGTGTGAACAAAGTATGTATGTTAAGATATATAAACTTGATTTCATTAATTAACTCTTCAACAACTATATTAAGCACAATTTGTGTTCAAATTTTTTGCTAAGCAACATAAAAGATATGAAATGAATCAGAATGGAATCTTTCTTAAGGCACTTATACTTCAAAAATAAGTAATTGTTTAAAATCACTTAAACAATAATTTTAAAAACATTTTTTGAAAATATTTGTGTTTTATTGCTGTAAAATATATAACTAGGGAGAACAACGTTAGGTTTTCCAGTGGATCTTTTTTTTTCTTTTTTTAGAAATGTTGCTATACTTTTTTCTACACAATATAATAACTGAGTAATTCTACAAAAAAATATAATAGGATGTTCCTGAAAGGGAGGAAGAACAAGCAAAAAAACTAAAGAATTATGAAAAAATAATTAGGCATCCTGTGCAGAAGGGAAAACAAAAAGTCTACTCTGAAGAAGCACTGAATTTTAATTTTAAAAAATTGTCAGTAATATTGTAATTACTTTGTATGATGACAGATGGAAACTAGACTTATTGTGTAGATTATTTTGTAATATATAAAAACATTGTATTACTGTGATACACACCTGAAACTAATAGGATATTGTATGTCAATTATATTTCAATAGCAACAACAACAACAGAAACCTTTTCACAGCATACTCTGGTGTATGTATACGTACTATGTCATATCATTTTCCCCCACATAACTACAAAGCAACTGCTATAATCCACAGTAAGTACTTAATAAGTAGTTTTATAACAAGATAAATGAGGAGTCATTGAGTTTTATATACAAACAGTAGGTGTGTGGGTTTGAAGGTTCTTGTAATCCGACAAGATGTATTTCAGGGGCGCCTGGGTGGCTCAGTTGGTTAAGCGGCTGCCTTCGGCTCGGGTCATGATCCCAGCGTCCTGGGATCGAGTCCCACATCGGGCTCCTTGCTCGGCAGGGAGCCTGCTTCTCCCTCTGCCCCTGCCTGCCTCTCTGTCTGCCTGTGCTCGTGCTCTCTCTAACAAATAAATAAAATCTTAAAAAAAAAAAAAAGATGTATTTCAGCAAGGTGAAATCAAGCATATGCATTTACTGAATAATTAATTGTTTTATAATTTATAGGTGGCAAGTTGGAACTCAGAGACCTGTAATCTATTTGACCAGGTACAATATATTTATTGTTTAATTTTTTAAGGGTTTTTTTTTAAGATTTTATTTATTTATTAGTTAGAGAGAGAGAGAGAGAGAGAGAGAGAGCACAGGCAGACAGAGGCAGAGGGAGAAGCAGGCTCCCTGCCGAGCAAGGAGCTCGATGTGGGACTTGATCCCAGGATGCTGGGATCATGACCTGAGCCGAAGGCAGCTGCTTAACCAACTGAGCCACCCAGGCGTCCCCTTTTTAAGGGTTTTTAAATTTTATTTACTTCAAATAGAGAGAACACAGGAATGGAGGGGGAAGGGGCAGAGGCAAGGGAGAAGCAGACTCCCTGCTGAGCATGGAGCCCTATTTGAGTGGGGGCTGGATCCCAGGATCCTGAGCCCCCAGGTGTTCCTGATCAGCTACAATATATTTAAACTGAAACTTGAAATGTTACTTTATATTCCCAGAATTAGTGAATTACTTGATTTACTTTATAACATACTTTTATATTGTATATTATTGCTTGAGAAATTAGGTCTAAGAAGATTACTTTCCAAATACAAGTTTATATTGTTTTAAGAACACAATGAAATTTTATCATTCTCTCTAATATGTCTGTACATTCCTAAATATGCTGTTAAATCCCCCTCTTATGATTCAAATATGATAATAAGTTGTTTTGATTACATGCTGCTCCAGAACAAACCAGCCTAAGACTTAATAGCTTAAAATAGGTGTTGTTAAAATACTGTCCACATCCTATGGCCTGATTTTGTATGACTTGTAAGCTAAGCACGCTTTTCAAACTTTTAAAAGGTTGTAAGAACAGTGACCTTATGTGGATCACAAATCCTAAAATATATATTATGGAAGCTTTTGTCAAAAATTATTGTCAACATCTGGCTTAAAACCAACACCATTTTATTATATAATCACAATTTAGATGGGAGCTTGGCTGGCTGGTTTCTTTACTGGTTTTTCTTCAGGTATCATGTGGTTGCAGTCAGATGATAGTTGGACTTAAAGCTGAAGCTGGTTGTTCGTAATCCTGAACTTCTCCACATGGCTATTCTCTCCAGTTGGCATCTCATCATCCATGATGTCTCCTCACAGACTTCTATTTACCTGATAGCCTGTATTTCTGGGATGAAGTCTACAGCTCCAAGAGTAAAGAAGAGGAAGCTACCCTAATGCTCTCCTTAACTCAGAACTCAGATCTTCCAGAATGTACTTCCTCTTCATTCTATTTGTCTAATTAGTCACAATTGGAGACTGGACTCAAGTGGAAAGACCTAAGTTCTACCTCCTGATGGAGTATCATTTGCATACTGTGAGGGGCAGTTTTTGAGACAACCCACCCTCTGGCCATAACAATTTATTTCCTTCCATGTGCCAAATATAGCCATTCCCTTACCTACCCCCCCAAAGTATCATCCTTCTACAGTATCAGCTTGAATTCTAGAATCCCCTAGCTTAAATCAGTTCAGGTGTGGATGAGGCTGTTCAGGTATGATTTCTCAGCTCTTTTTTTTTTTTTTTTTTAAAGATTTTATCTACCCATTTGAGAGACAGAGGTCACAAGTAGGCAGAGAAGCAGGCAAAGAGAGAGGAGGAAGCAGGCTCCCGGCCGAGCTGAGAGCCTGATGCGGGGCTCGTTCCCAGGACCCTGGGATCATGACCGGAGCCAAAAGCAGAGGCTTTAACCCACTGAGCCACCCAGGCGCCCCGATTTCTTAGCTCTTTATATGTTATCACTTTTGAGCTGAGGACCTCTGAGAGACAAGTTTTCTGCACGCCATTCACCCAACATACAGTAGTGAGCAGGGACAGAGAATCTAGTTGGCTTTCATTCAAATAATGGGAAAGTGGTGGGAAGAGAGGAGTAAGTAGCTCATAGAAATTTTAAATCCAACTGCATATGTATATGTCTGGTTCCTTGATTAGAGCTTACAGATCCACTGAAGTGTCTTCCTATAGAAGTTGGCTCCATCCTCCCACATTTTAATTTGCTGAGTTAACTTCACTTTTATATAAAAAAATGACTCATGTTTGCAGCTCAGTAGCTTTTTCAGCCTGCATCCTGTTTATAGATTTGAGGGTCCAGGGGACTCTTTTCATTATAGACTGTGTCTGTCATTTTTAGTCCAATATAACATAATTCCTTTAATAAAGTTTATAAATTTTAATGTTATCAGATTATAATAAAATCCTTTAGATAAGAAATAAATAACATTCATTTCTTTCAAAGGTGAAATGTTTGCTATCTTGTAAGGCTGCTGACTTTAAGTGTCCTTAGGTTCTTAGAAATCCTATTTTTAACCTAGAGCCTTTTTTGTCTAGGTCAAAATGTCTAGAGGTAACAAATTAGAGTTTTCTGAAGTTTAAGAAAGGGGTTTACCCTAATCCTTCATCTAAAATCTATCCTGAGGTCACATTTACTGGCAGTGGCCTAGATCTGACCTTTACTCTGGGGCTATTTCGTGTTTACTTCTGTTTCCTATTCTTGCTTCTTTATGTTTCCTCCGAGTTTTCCTGTCAAATTGAGTATTCATCTGCCTTCTCCTATACTTTATCACCTACCAATGTTCATTATTATTATTATTACTAAACAAAAACAAAAAAACAGTTAACACATTCACCATTCTGCCTAGGTACCTTACCAGCCAGATCAACACATTATTCAGGGCCCCTCTCAACCTTTTGTAATGCCTTTTGGTTGATTATTTCATTATTTATTTTGCTTTTATATAACTTAGGTCCCTTTCTTTGCAGCTGAAAGAATAATTTCTTCCCTTTCCTTCAAGCCTAACAGTCTTCTCAAGGCACTTCCAGCTTCTACCCACCATGCTGTTCCAAAATGAATGCATATTCTAAGCTTTTGTTTTGTTTTTGGAACAGCAAGCAACACACTTTTACATAATAAAGTCTATTCCACTTCAGTAATATCCAATAACAAATAACTTGAAAATGTAGTAGCTGACACAACAACCATAGTATCTTATGATTCTGGTAGGCCAGAACAAATCTGGTAGGTTGCTTTACAGATCTAGCTTGAGGTCTCCTATGTACATATAGTCAGATAATGGCTGGACCTCTCTGGGTCTGTGTGTCTGGTGACTCTGTACTCCTCTATGTGGACTCTCCGTTTTGTCTAAACTTTCAAGATCTCTTCAAGTGAGCCTGAGCTCAGAAGCACCCAACCCTCACTTTGTTCATTCTATTGACAAAACAGTCCCAGGACTAGCTCAGATTCAAAGGGAGGAACATTTCTACTCTTGATGATAGGTGCTGAATTCACATGGAGTGAATGGTGGATAGGTTTTATGCTATCTTTGGAAATTAGCCAATGCATATAAGGTGTGTATGTGTATTTGTATGAGTGTGCTTCTTTTTATTTTATTTTATTTATTCATTTGACAGATAGAGAGATCACAAGTAGGCAGAGAGGCAGGCAGAGAGAGAGAGGGGAAAGCAGGCTCCCTGCTGAGCAGAGAGCCCGATATGGGACTCGATCCCAGGACCCTGAGATCATGACCTGAGCCGAAGGCAGCAGCCTAACCCACTGAGCCACCCAGGTGCCCCAGTATAAGTGTGCTTCTTTACTTTTTTAAGATTGCATTTACTTATTTATTTTGAGAGAAAGAGAGCAGGGGGAGTGTCAGAGGCAAAGGGAGAAAGAGAATCTCAAGTAGACTCCACACTGAGTGGAGCCCAACACAGGGCCTGATCCTACAACCCTAAGATCACAATCTGAGCCAAAACCAAGAGTTGGACACCCAACAAACTGAACCACCCAGGTGCCCCTGATTCTTTATCTTAAAAGCAAATTAAATTGTTAAAAAACAGGCTTATAATTTATTTTGTTTTTCTTTCCATTTTGAAGCATAAAACAGATGCTGGTTTACCCATCTCTCCCCGTTATTCACCCTCCCCAAATGAAATAGTCATTAGAAATAAGGTAAGACAATGTATATAATACCCTTTTTCAGGGGTGCCTGGGTGGCTCAGAGGGTTAAGCCCCTGCTTTTGGCTCAGGTCATGATCTCAGGGTCCTGGGATGGAACCCCGCATCAGGCTCCGTGCTCAGCAGGGAGCCTGCTTCCCCCTCTCTCTCTGCCTGCCTCTCTGCCTACTTATGATCTCTCTCTCTGTGTCAAATTAATAAATAAAATCTTTAAAAAATACCATTTTTCAGTTTGTATCATTTTAGGATATCACTCTTATTATTCTAACTGGAACATTTTAATTTCCATTTAAAAATTTACAACAACACTGAAGTTTATAATAGGATTTGTAATATATTTATCGCTGTAGACATGTGGGCTGGACAAATGATATAATACATTTATCCTAAAAAGATAAAACCCAAAAAGCTGGAAAACAAGCAAGGGCACTCAATATAACAGATAACATAAACAGTAGAGCTGACATTTCTGCAGGATTTAGCATCCCAGAATTAGCAGTGTTTTAATATGTGTAGCCTCTTATCTAGACAGTTATACAAATTAGACATTGAATATTTCCAGTACAACTAAACTTCTAACACTGTATCATTTGGGCAATATGGCTCTTACAGTTAAAAATTACAGTTATCTTTTAAACAAATCATAATTTAATTATCTGTTCAACTTAGAGAAAAATTCGAGCAGCAAAATTTAATGTTCAGACACCTCATATCTCTGATACTGAAAACAACATTTGTTTCTTTTTGAGGGTTTGCATTATTTTTTGAAGTACTTTTGAAAAGTTTCAAAAGTTTAGAAAAGAGTAGACAACCTTTAAAAGAGTGTGTATTTCTTCTATGACTTTTAGGGAAAAGAAGTTCAATTTTCCTCTTAATATGTTTTAGACATAACAATATACCACAAACAAATGTTACTCAGATAATGTTATCATATTATGCACACACACATATAATAACTGAGGGGCCTGTTTTCAATAGAAAGTAAATTTTAAGTTCTCAGAATTTGAGTTGATACCCAGAATTAGAAAGTTTTATGCAACAGTGTATGAAAATTATGCATGACAACTGCCAACTCCAGGTTACTGTAATAACTTTTGAAACTTGCTGAATTATTGAGGTGGATATTTTCTCTTTAACGTCCCCTCACTGTAGTGAAAACACCAACATAATGATTTCACACTTAGTCATTATTACACATATGTTGTCACTTTTAAGGTAAAAATGTGTGAATTTACTTTAGAAATTGAGCAACATAATCTATTTTAACATAATCTCCCCTTGAGTAATTACCTTGTGAAGAGTGTGCATATTTTTTTTCAATTCTTCTCCTTTATCATGGCTGCATATTTGTATAGGTCCTAAAAGACAGAAACTCACTCATTAGAATCACTGCAATCTGTTAGTATTAGTCTATGTGAAATTTATACTCCCTGCATGGAATTCATCACTGAATATATTAAATCTCTTTAGATTGGGGGTAGATCCATTTTAGAACAGTAATAATTCTGTACTTTTCAAAATAACTGCAATTAGTTAAATATATAAATTGAACTTCAGAGACATATTTTTCTGCTCCAATGTGCAATAGTGCAGCCCCATAGTAAACCTTGGAATATCATACCAGCAAATTGGCTCCTGAGCAACAATAGAGCAAATGGTGACTTTTGCACTCAAAAGAGACTAGCAGATGGTGAATAATTCAGAGAGAGACTCAAAATATTCCAAACTTTGAAAATAGTAGAAGTAAATCACAAGCACAATATGACGATATGAAGAGGTGGGTGGCTAGTATGGGCTCTTACCCCAGAGCCCAAACAACTTTCTACCTGAAGAAACCAACTTTATTCCAGTTGGTTGTCTATACTGCTAAAAGCACGGTGATTTAAATGCCTTCTCAATCTTGTAGAAGGTCAGTCTATTTTTTAATATGCTGACAAATACCCATGGCTTATGATTTCATGTTTCCCTCTGGTTCCAATCGTATTACTACTAAATTCTCTCTCTTACTCATTGTTGCCATGTCTTGTTTCCCTGCCCAACACTAAATCAAATAAGGAACATAACAATTTTTCCTTGCTCTCTCTTTTAAGCGGACTAAAAAATAGGTGTATGTAGATAGCAAATGATACTCAAGATCTAGGGAAACTTGTTAAAACTACAATTAAAATGGCACATAAGGTAGAGCTAAACGTTTGACTTCCTTTTTTTTTTT
>ML104008.1:0-203284 GCA_003697995.1 Taxidea taxus jeffersonii
TTTTTTTTTTTTTTTTAAGCTTTTATTTATTTATTTATTTGACAGAGAGACAGAGATTACAAACAGGCAGAGAGGCAGGCAGAGAGAGAGAGGGAAGCAGGCTCCCTGCCGAGCAGAGAGCCCGATTTGATTGGGGGCTCCATCCCAGGATCCTGGGATCATGACCTGAGCCGAAGCCAGAGGCCTTAACCCAATGAGCCACCGCCCCCACATAGGTATGGTTCTATTAGAGTTATGATGACTGTTTAATTTTTGTTATACCACTGCCCTGTTAGAATCCCCCCAGTCTGAAAGAACTTGCACTTGATATTTTTTTCTAATTGGAAAAGCCAAAATCCCAGCAGTGGTCTCTAGGGCCCTTTGTGATCTAACCATGCCTTTCCTCTTTGAGTGCATCTGGCCCACCATTCCTTACTCCACTATGGCCACACTGGTTCCCTTGCTGACCCTCAGAGAGGTACCCTGCCATGGCAGGGCCTTTGAATTTGCTGTTTCCCATATCTGGAATGTTCCTTTTCCCAGTCTGCATATCTGCATGGCTTACTTACCTCCTTCAGGCCTTTGCTCAAATAGTACCTTTTTAACAAGTCTTCCACTCTCTGCTCCCAGTACTCCGGACCCTCCCCTACCCTTGTTTTTCCCCAGAGCGCTTATCCATGTTAAATACTGCTTAATGTGCTTATTCATTATCATCTTCACCTCCTCTTCCACTAGAATGCAAACTGAAAGGGCACTCTCTGGTGGACTGGTATTACCTCTCAGTGCCCCGAACAATTAACAGTGCCTAGCAGAGAATCCTTAATATTTGTTAAGGATTTTTATATGCTTAAGGATATTTGTTATATGCTTAAATATTTGTTGTTGAATGAACTTTTTGTTTTCATTTAAGGGAGTGTTTACAAATATCAGATGCATGTGGTTCTTGAACCAAACTCAGCAAGGCCATCTCCTCGTCTTAGCAAGCAGAGTATCCCCAGACTCTGTCTCTGCCTGTTGTTTCTCCCATGGCCTCACAGCCTACCCCCCTGACTCTGATTTAATACCCTTTTACCGGTCCCAGTTTTTTTCTTTTTAAGATTTTATTTTTGAGTAATCTCTGTACCCAGCGTGGAGCTCGAATTTATGACCCCAAGATCAGGAGTCACATCCTTCACCAACTGAGCCGGCCAGGTGCCCCTCAGTCCCAATTTTTATCTGAGGACTACAAGTTCAATTCATTTTCTCTCAAAGTGGACAGAACAAACATTAGAGTCTGTTGTTTCTTTACTCTGCTCATCAGTATTTGAAGGGGTAAGAGCACAGCACATTAATGGACCCTAATTCCAAGATTGGAGATAACTAGGAAAATAGAATATGTTACTATTCTAATATTTGGGGAACTTTTTCTGTTGCTAACCTGTGTCTGTGTGCCACTTTAAATAAATTTAAATTTAAATTGCCACCATGCAACTGTTTATTAAACTGCTATCCTAATTGCCGAAGACTATTTTGGATGATGTTTTCAGAGTAAATTAGAAGCTGAAGGGTGTTCTGTAAGTGTCTTAGAGCTTCAGAGGAAACCACAATCATTTGGATGCCTGATAGGAATTAGAGCTGAACAATTTCCTTTTACTGTGAGACCAGAAAGAAGCTTTTTTCACAATCCTGATAGACACAAAGCTTTAGAGAGACAAATTTTAATGGGAAGAGCAAAAAAGATTGTCTTTTTGCCAGCAGATATTCACTGTATCTCATTCCATTCTTCACTAGAAAACAATTTTTTCAAATACTCAAAACTAACTTTTGCCTTTAAAGGGAAAGAGAACCCTAAAAAAAAAAAATTAAAGTGAATAGTCTAGGACTTCCCAGTTCCAGAATTTTTGCACTTAGTATCAGAAGAGTGTACTTTGGTGGGAATGGGTGTGATTGTTTATGAATTTAGAGATAAGGAGAAAAAGTGTCGAGACCCTTCTGGGCTGAAATCCATGCCAGCCTGAGCTGTCATCAAAGCTGGCCTTGTGCTTCCAGCCTACCTGCAGGGCCTGTGGCTTGAGTGACCGCCACAGGTGGGCTGCTTTTTCTGCCCACCACACGGGTCATCTTGTGTGAACATTGTGGCTTATCCACCTTATTTCCAAATGGTTTTGAAGGAGATGGGTTTCTTTTTTAAAGCAGTGCTTGAGGATCTGGTTTAAGTTTCAAAAGCATTACACAGTTTGATTCCAGTAGCTGTGGCACTGGTGTGCCTTGTGTCTTTGGGGGACAGTCATCGTCCTGATGTCCTCCTGACCAAACGAGAAGCTTCTGACAGTTTAATCCGGGAGTCTTTTAAGCCACCACCTATCCATACCACTTTATGTCTTCCATCTTTTCTTTGGTATTCTGGAGATTTCAGTTGGCCTGCATTCTAGTTCATTCTAATTGGTGGTGTAAACTCTGGGAGTTTTTGACATTCAGATGAAGCAGATCTCCTGACAGGGTGGGGACCAGGGAAGGAGTCCTTCTTGTTTTGGTTTTCCACCTCCTTTCGAAACTGGGCCTACTAAGAAAGGTTGGCTTTTAGGATCTCACTACTGTTCTAAAGGCCCATAATTATATATGCTACAGTTTAAGAGCTCACCTGGAGATCTGTTCAGAGCTTTCCTTTCCCCTCTAAGTGCTGTTTGAACATGGAACCTTCAAATGCTGGAATACATGTTGTTTCCAAGAGGAGATTAGAGACATGGGGCCACTGCTTTTAGCAGGAGATGGGGAACCTGTCACATTTCCCCTGTTAAGGAGTTCCCCTGTCCATGTGCTCTTAACAATGAGAAAAGTCCTAACCTTTTGAGAGTAAACAAGTGTGGCTTTTATCTACAACATGCACCAGGTTGTTACTGTTGGAGGGCTGCTCGGTGGCCAGGTAATCCCATCTGATTTGTTGTGTGGAGTAAGAAAGAATACAGAGTTAGAGGGTTCTTGTTTGAATCTTCCAAAGAGAGATGCTCTTCAAGTTCAAGTTGAATTAGCATCAGAAGGAAGGTAAAGTGACACTTTCTGTGGTGGATCTCATGATTATTTCTGCTGTATTTTTCGCTGCAATTTCTTTTCTCCTTTAAACTTCAATTTCTGAGAATTCTCGATTTATTAGTGGGGTTTGAAATGGAACACCATATTTACCATTATTAAGTTGGTAGGTACTTTTTTGGCGTTGACCAGGAATGCAGAACTACAGCTAGTAACTCCAGCACCTAACAGAAAGAGCTACTTCTGCTGGAGTTGCAGACGACATGCATCACTCAGTTGTGTGCCGTTAAAAACCTTCACTCAGAGCCAATCCCCCAGGATCTGTGGACTAGGTGGTGTGGTGCTTAAAACACATCTGAATCATCATTCCTCAGAGAACTGGTGATGGTTGGCGTCACTGCCTGGTCCTAGCTTGGACCAGTCTGCAAATAATCTTTCCAAAAGCTAAATGGAGAGGAGGAATGAAAGGAAAAAAAAAATTCTTCAGAGACTTGGAAAGGTCACGAGTGACGTCATGGAAGAGTAGATGATACACTCTCAGAGGTGAGCTGTGTGCCACTTGCCTGGGTTTTTCCTGTGGCAGTGCCTCCTGCAGTTATCTCTGGCGAGAGGCCGAATTTACCAGAGTTCAGACTGAGTTCATCTCGTACCTTTTTATAGTGCTTTTGAGTACACTGGAACAAGGTTAGAATATTAATTTTGCCTGTTCGTCTCCAGCTGTGCACCATAAAGAGGCTGCAGCTACTGCAGCAGGCTTCCTATACTATGGAGGGAAACTAATTGGTGGTTATAGGCTAATGCTGACAGGCTGCACTTTCCCCAGCAGCCACGGAAAGTAACTTTAAAAAATCATTATTATTATTAAGTGTTTATAGCCTGCTCTTGTGTTTTCTGAGTGCCCCATAATCATTTCTGTTTGCTCCTCCTATTGATGTCCCTGACAGGCAGGTTCATACTGTTGTGGCCACATGTTGCACGTGACAGAGCAGAGGACTAGAGGATTAGGTCATCTGCCCTTTGGTACCATCTGTGATCTTTAGGCATCCTCCGAGCAGAAGCTGAGGTTTTCACTCTCTTCCTTTGTCCATTGAATCCATTTCCTCACTGCTTGCTCACTGTATTATGGCTTTTATACTTTCTTGATGGAAGCTTACAGGAAGAAATGTATTTTACACAGTATACACATACATACAACACATAAAACTGAAAACAGTTTTGGGAAACATCACTTAACTCTTCATGAGATGCACCATGATATTTTCCATTCTATTTTATTTTTTTGAAGATGTATGTATTTATTTTTGAGAGAGTCTTTTTTTTTTTTTAAAGATTTTATTTATTTATTAGAGAGAGAGAGAGCGCGCGAGCACAGGCAGGCAGAGTGGCAGGCAGAGACAGAAGCAGGCTCCCTGCTGGGCAAGGAGCCCGAGGCAGGACTCGATCCCAGGACGCTGGGATCACGACCTGAGCCGAAGGCAGCTGCTTAACCAACTGAGCCACCCAGGCGTCCCTATTTTTGAGAGAGTCTTAAGCAGACTCCCCACTGAGCACAGAGCCTGATGTAGGGCTCGATCTCATGACCCTGAGATCACAACATGAGCCGAAATCAAGAGTTGACGTTTAACCAACTGTGCCACCTGAGTGCCCCTCTATTGTATTTTTTTATGCCAGTTTCAACCCACTGTATTAATTTTTTAAAGATTTTTATTTATTTATTTGACAGAGACACAGCGAGAGAGGGAGCATAAGCAGAGGGAGTGGGGGAGGGAGAAGCAGGCTCCCCAATGTGGGGCTCTATCTCAGGACCCTGGGATCGTTACCTGGGCCAAAGGCAGACATTTAACAACTGAGCCACCCAGGTGCCCCCCACTATATTAATTTTAAGAAGCATTACTTAAGAAGCATTAAATTTAAGAAGCAATTGTGAATTATGTCCACAATTTTAAACACACTGCTAGAAGGTACTTGAAGCGAAGAATACATGTGGCACATTTTTCCTGGAGCATCAGTTTTACTCAATGGTAAGGGGATAAACACATTTTCATATTAAAACATACAGATGCATTATGGAGTAGTGTGGAACTTCAAAGAAATTTTGTTCTTCTGGTGGGCTACGTCATATTATACCCCCAGTCCTGAGCTTTCCTGCTACTTCCACTCCAGTATAGACGTCCATACTTTCCTTTTCTGCTAAGGGAAGTATGCTAGAAAAAACTTGAAGTACTGTCCTTTTGGAAACTTGAGACCAAGTTTATATGTTGTCTAAACCTCGGTGGTTTTCAGATACTTTGAGTAGTATATTTTCCAATTAGCATTCTTATTGAGTACTCTGTATCAGTCACTGTTCTCGAAACTGAGAATACAGTAGTGAACAAGAGACAAAAACCCCTTCTCTCATAGCATTTATATTCTGCTGGAGGCTGGGGTACAGGGACAGGCGATAAACCAGCGAATAAGTAAAATGGTATGTCAGATGAGGGCAGTGAAGAGAAACCAGAGACTGGAATAGACAGTCCTGGGGTTAGAGATTGGGTGTTGTGATTTTATAAACACGCTGGTCATGGAAGACCTGTGTGGAAAGATAATAGTTGATTAAGCAAAGACCTAAAGGAAGCCAGGAAGGAGGCATGCATATTTCTGGAGGGGGAGAGAATTGCAGACAGAAGATACAGCAAATGCACAAACCACGAGGTCGCAGAGTACCTGATACGTGCGGGGGAAAACGGCAGGCCCCTGTGGCTGACATGGAGCTAGCAGGGAGAGAGCCACAGCACATAACATCAGAGAGGTAATAGGCATCAGATTATAGGCAATTGTTACTTTGGTTTTTATTCTGAGTGAGACGGGAAGTCATCGGAGGTTGGAGCAGAGAGGTATTTATGAGCTGACCCACATTTTAGGATTCCTCTGGCTGCTGTGTTGAGAATAGACTGGAGAAGCTAAGTGTTACAGGGGGGTGGAAGAGGCTGGTGCAGAAGCAGGAGCACTATTAGAAGGCTTTGTGGTATTCTGTTTACTGTGTTTGGAAAGACAGCAGGAGGTTCTGTTTAGGGATGGGAAGGGAGATCAAGAGACTCTTAATCTCACAAAAGAAACTGAGGGTTGCTGCGGGGAGGGGGGTCGGGAGAGGGTGGTGGGGTTATGGACACTGGGGAGGGTATGTGCTATGGTGAGTGCCGTGAAGTGTGTAAACTGGCTATTCACAGACCTGTACCCCTGGGGATAAAAACATAAATTAAAAAAAAAAAAAAGAAATTGGTTTGGGACATGTTCATTTTGAGATACTAATTATCCAGGTGAAGATACTAAGGCAGTTGGTATATATATGTCTTCATTGATTTCCCACAGGCAAGTTAGGCATTGATTTTAAGGCTCTCGGGAAATAGTTCTCCAGCTTGTCTGGATTATGTCTTTCTATTCTGTACCTATTGGGATGGCGAATTTCAAAATAAGAAAACTCTGAAGCAATCAATATTATAGTCTTTAAGGTTCTTTTTGAGAGGAGCTGCCGTCCAGATTGGAATCAAACTGGCTTCATAACTGTGTTTTTCCTATGATTCTTTTTGGCTTTAACTCCTAAGGAGTGATTGGCACATCCTTGGAGAATCAAGTATTTGGGTTGTGATTTACTACCTATGTTATTCTTAGCATATAGATATTATATTAGCTCAGCGATTTGAAGTAAAAATAGCTTTTATCTATCATCCCAGCCTTATTGAGTACAGTTTGCTGATCAAGAGATGTTAATGGGATTATGTTTTGCATACAGATGATAATAGAGGTAGTAAAGGGGTTGGGAAGCCAGTGTTTCATTCCATTTGCTCAACATCTTCCCCTTAATTTCATGCAACAAATACTTATTAAGCTACTAGAATGCCAGTGAAAGTGAGAGCCCCTGCACTCAGAATTCATTATATTGTGAGTGAGGCAGATGGAAACAGTTATTTTATCTTGTGCTAGAGGTGTATGCACGGGGTGCTGTGGGGAGGGATTAGAGTTTTCCTGAGAAATCTTAAATTTGAACTGAATCTTAACATTAAATAGGTGTTTTTCATACAGCTGAAGATTCAGGAGAATATATTAAGCAGAAGGAACAACTAAGGAGGCACAGAGCTGTGAGTTTCAGTGTCTGGGGAGCAAGCAGTAATTTTGATATGGCTGACGTTAAGGAACTAGGCTGGAGATGTGGACAGCTAGTGCCAAAGAACCAGCCTTGGAGAGGTGGATCCAAGAGAACCATGTATTCTTGAATGAATGGAGTTCTAGCCAAGAGTAAAACTTTGAGAGCTGCAAAACGCAGAGGTTGAAAAGCTACTGTAAAAGAAGGGAACTGCCTCCCCCAGAGTGACCTGTGCTGTTGACCCTGTAAAGAGATATTTTATGAAGGACACAGTAGCAAGAAGAATCACTAGGCCAATAGCTTGCTAATCTGATTTTTTTTCCCTCTCGTCTGGTCCCTTTTTAGCACAGCAATAGCACTGTGTTTGAGCACATGGAAGATTTCACTTATGCCTACTATGGTTATCTTTTATTATGAAAAATTCTGAATAAGTAGGTAAAAGAGATGGTGAAAGAGGGAGTTTTTCTTTCACAAACACTTGTTCTGTTACTTACCGTAAGCCAGGCACCATTCTTGGTGCTTTGTTGCAGATGTTAACCCACTCTTTTCCTAGCAGCCCGTGCATTCAGGGCCATTGTCTCCATGTGCAGACAGGACCCTGAGCTGAGTACTGCTTGCCCAAAGTCACCAGCTAGTAAGCATGCCAGGGTCAGAATTTGAAATCAGGTGGTCTGGTCTGGTTCTCAAGCCACAAACCCACGAGTCTGCTGCCTCTGATTTGGGTGTCCCAGCTTCTCACAATTATTCTAGAGCAGAAGTCCAGGGATAGTCTTCAGGATGTCCTAAAACCCCCGATTGTGTGTCAAACGTTGTCTGAAACGTTTTTTAGGAAGAGGGTCCATGACTTCTATTTGTCAAAAGGGTCCCGAGACAGAATGATTTAGTACTACTGACCTAGAAAAGCTTTTCATGTCTTTCCTGTTGTTAAAGAGCTCCATTTAGAAGAAGGATTCCCTCAGAAGAACAAGATATTTACAAGCCTATCCCGACTTCTTAGCTCACATTGTTCTAAATTAATTGCTAATCTGGTTGATCTTCCTAGGGACTTTCTCCAAAATACACATACCAGGTCCCAGATTTAGATTGTTATTTACGTGGGATGAAGCCCTGGCATCTATTTTGAAAAATCTCTGCAGGTGATGCTAATATGTCTTTGATTAAGAACCGCTAGTATGGGGGGCGCCTGGGTGAGTCAGTTGGTTAAGAGTTAGCCTTCGGCATCATGATCCCAGGGTCCTGGGATTGAACCTCATGGCAGGCTCCCTGCTTCGTGGGGAGTCTGTTTTTCCTTCTCTTGCTCACTCTCTCAAATAAAATCTTAAAAAAAAAAATCAGTAATATAATTCCCCGGAGGACAAAGATTATATTTCCTGTATTCTTCATTGTATCTCAAATGCTTGGGACATGAACGTTTGAGTGAATGACTGGCACATTGTGAAATAGGACTGCTTTTTATTCAAAGATAATAGTAACGATAATCACTCGGATTTCACATAAGACCTTTCTATAACCCAGACAGAGTCACCTATACCATCCAGTTTTCTCTTCTGAATAACCTTTACAGAGCCTGGCACTACCTCAAGATCTTCTTGGTGCCCTTATCTGAAGTAACAGTTCTCTCATTGCTGAGTACCAGATGAATTAGAAAATACCTCTTTCCCAGCAGTCCACAACTGATATAAATCTTTCTGAGTGGTGCTCTAGTACATCCAAAAGGGTGTTTGAGGACCTCTTTCCTGGGGTTAGTCACTCTGCTTATATTTACCAGACTCAAGCTTTTCGAGAATCCTGCCGTCTGGGCATCAGATTATGGGACATAGGTCAGAAACTCCTAGTGGACTGGTAATTGAAAAGCATAAGTTACAAAGAAAGTAATTTGATGGGTTCTTCTGGGAGAGAAAAGAGAAAGACGGTGTCAAGTAGACATAAGCACATTATGAAGAGGAAATAAAGGTACTATTGAAGCTGGGGGAGATGAGTTGATAATAAGCACAATAGAACTGGAAGAACTTCAAAAAAGGATATTTGGGTCCCATAGGCAAAGTTTTGGTAAAAAGCTAGATACGCTGTTGAAGTGTAGACATTGGCCCTGAAAGGGCAGAGGTTAGCAGTTTTTTACTTTATTTGCTTAGAACAAAATAAAAGAGAAATAGACACAGTTACTGATTATGGGACTTGCCCAGAGAAACGTTTTCCAGTGGTGCCAAGACCATAGATGGGAGAGTCATTAGTGACAGGAACCAGTGGGGAGTGGTGATGTAAGAGCAGTCCGCTGCCGCCGCCTCTCCCTTCATACAGTCTGTGGTTTTTGTAATCTGTTGCAGTGAACCTGCCTGTCTCTGGGTATATTCACCAATCAGTGTCACCCCTAAATAAAAGTACCCAGTGTAGCTTTTTAGAACTGTAAACAGCATGTTCTGAGCTGAAAGGGCTGGCGTAGAATCGCAGCCTACCTAAGCCAGAACCGCATCTCGTGAGGAGAGGTTGCATTTCTTCGCTTGCACCTTTCCTTCTTCTAGTCATCAGATTTAACAAGGGTTGACCCAGCAAGCTTTTTTCCAACCATAGGACTTGAAAAATAAGATTTTATAAAAAAGGGCACCTGGGTGGCTAAAGCCTCTCTCTTTGGTCAGGTCATGATTTGAGAGTCCTGGGATCGAGCGCCGCATCGGGCTCTCTGCTCGGCGGGAAGCCTGCTTCCCTTCCTCTCTCTCTCTGCCTTCCTCTCTGCCTACTTGTGATCTCTGTCAAATAAATAAAATCTTTTTAAAAAAGATTTTATAAAAGAAACAACTTTAAAACGTATACCTAGGAAGGGAGGAGGGGGTGCTGTATGGCACCATTTACTTTGGGAAAGAGGAAGAAATAGGTTTAGAGTCAAATTTGCATTTGATCCTGGTTCTTCTGTGCACTAGCAGTGTGACTTTGGATGTTAATCTTTCTGAACCTCTCTGTTCCTCGTCTGCAAAATAAAAGTGGAGTGACACCTACTTTGGGATATTAATAATGAGAATAGAAGTAATATCATTAATAGTAAGTGGTAACGAGCTTCTATTAATAACTGTAGAAACAAACAATAACTCAGTGGGTTATTCTCTTTTTTTTTTAAGATTTTATTTGTTTATTTGACAGAAATCACAAGTAGGCAGAGAGGCAGGCATAGAGAGAGCGGGGGGCGGGGGGGAAGCAAGCCCTCTGCCGAGCAGAGAGCCCAATGTGGGACTTGATCCCAGGACCCTGGGATCATGACCTGAGCTGAAGGTAGAGGCTTTAACCCACTGAGCCACCCAGGTGCCCCTCAGTGGGTTATTCTTGATGCAGAACTTGTGTCCTTAGTTTCTTCCTCCGGAGGCTCCTTCCAGAAAGACGTGGAGTTGTAGGTTCCACAGCGCTCCAACAGTAGAATGAGTAAGGATGTGCTTTGCAGCATATGGGCTGGTAGGTCTTGGTCTGGGGAGTCCTGAACTGTCTAAGAGAGGAAAGAAATAGAGTGATATATTTCCAGACACATACTGGCCTTTCCCTCCTACCTGGCTTCCTGTGATGTCCTAATTTTCCCTCATTACTTTCCTGGCAGGTGGCTGTGAAAAACAATATTGATGTCTTTTACTTCAGCTGCCTCATCCCACTCAATGTGCTTTTTGTAGAAGATGGCAAAATGGGTAAGTACGTCCTCCTGTCCTTCTGCCAAATATACCATTGCCCTTCCTCTGAATGTCAGGCAGAGCATAGCCCAGAAGTACAAGTTCTTTTGAGATTTAAAAAAGTAGGAGGTAGGGGTGCCTGGGTGGCTCAGTGGGTTAAAGCCTCTGCCTTCAGCTCAGGTCATGATCCCAGGGTCGTTGGATCAAGCCCCACATCGGGCTCTCTGCTCAGTGGGGAGCCTGCTTCCTCCTCTCTCTCTACCTGCTTTTCTACCTACGTGTGATCTCTGTCTGTCAAATAAATAAAATCTTTTTAAAAAGGGGGGGGGTAGGAGTGGGGTTAAGGCTATTTTTTAAAGGTCTAATACTTGCTGATCATATTGATTCTCGTGAGTCACAGTTGATCTTGCCTTGCTGTTGGTCTCTGTATCACATTGCCAGTTACCTGAATAATCCAGTCACACCGGCACAGAGTCAGTGGTTTGGTGACAAGGAAATGTGGATTTGAATCTCATCTTGGCTATGTATTCGCTGTGTGATTGTGACAAGGTGCTTAGCTTTTCTGAGTCTCCGTTTCCAAGTTTGCAAAGCAGAAATTGTTATTGTAAGAGCTGGATGAGATAATACATGCAAATTGAGCACTTAACCAGCCCTGTACTAAGTTCTTACTGTCTCAAAATAAGACTTCAGTAATCTATAATAAACATCAGTATGCCCCATTTGGTTATTGATGTTTCTCTCTTTCCTTACTTATGAAACCCCACCAACTAATAAAACTGCTTATACTGGTACATATTAATTGTATTGGTACTTAATTGATCTGATTCTTACAGTGGCTCTTTGGGTAGGCAGGACAGATGTAATTATATATTATTAAATTAAGGATCAGAAAGATCATAAGACTTTACCCAAAGTCATGAAATAGGAGAACAGTGGAGCCAAAACTAAACCCTAGATGTGAGCTTGTTCTGGTGTATCTTAGTGCTGCCGATACGAGAATAATTGATGTGGAATGTAGCACCTCTGCGTGGCTGAGAATTGGCTCCAGTTCCAGGCCGCTCCTGGGTGTATTGTAAGAGCCAGCATTCCAAAAGAGAAATGGTGTAAGGTGCCAGAAATCAGAATATCGACAGACTGTGCACACACTTCCTTTCCCTCTGTTTCCCCATACAGAGCGCCAGGTCTTCCTTGCCACATGGAAGGATATTCCCAATGAAAATGAACTTCAGTTTCAGATTAAGGAATGTCATTTAAATGCTGGTGAGTAATGACTGAATTTCATGTGCATCTTATTAGATATTTGAAAATTTTGTCTTTGCTTACCTCTTCTTTCCACATCTGCCTGTTTCTGGTGGGCGTATGGTAGATATTTGACCTGTAAACTTCTCTTTAAAAACTTGAGGTGTTTTGATGTAGGTGCTAGATTACTTCCAAGCTAACAGATTCAGAAACAAACTAGGATGGTCCATCCACCAAGTTCTTCGGTAGTCAGACCAGTGTTAGTTGTGTACATGTGCACCCTCTGGGGAGCCTCCGGTGGCTGAAGCACCAGTTGAGGGTATATACCCTCCCGGGAATTAAAAGGACTCTCTCCTCTATCAGCCTGTGGTATTGGAAGAAAGGGAACTTTCGGGGCGTCTGGGTGGCTCAGTGGGTTAAAGCCTCTGCCTTTGGCTCAGGTCATGCATGATCCCAGGGTCCTGGGATCGAGCCCCACATCAGCAGGGAGCCTGCTTCCCCCTCCCCCTCTGCCTGCCTCTCTGCCTACTTGTGCTCTCTGTCTGTCAATAAATAAATAAAATCTTTAAAAAAAAAAAGGGGGGGGGGACTTTCTGAGATCCTTAGGTAGAATCTTGTGTTTGTTACTAAACAAAAAATTCATCGTAATTGATTAATTTTTTTTTCTTTAACTTGCCTTGTATCAGCTTTCATAGGATGATACTAACCTCTTTAGTCATCATTAAAAAGCTCCAGACCCTTCTGTAGTTCATTTTATTACCAAATAGAACATCAAAGCAGTAACCCAAGAGGAGAAATAGTAGCTATCGGTCCCTAGAGCTTGATAGTGATAGGACTTGTTTCACGAAGTTTCCTCAGGAATCCAAGGGCCCTGAGCTTCACATTGACCTGCCTTGGTCCCAGTCGCTCTTTTTTGAGACTAGTGCACAGCCTTCTGAGTTTGAATGAAATGAGCCTTGGTGCTTAGTCAGTACCTTCTCTTTTATTGATTTCCTCCTCATGTGTTAGTGGTTCTCGTGTGGGGTTTTTGGTGTGCTGTCATCCCAGTGTCTTTAGAGCATAACACTGGGAGGAAGAGGCAATAATGGGACTACAGAGGAGGGGCAGAAACTCATGGTCCTCTCATTCCAACCTTTTCTTTTTAACTCATCTTTTGGGGCTCTACAATGTATTCATCCTCTGTGTTCAGACAAATCTTCTCTTATGGGGCTTCTTCTGAGCCCTTGGCGAGGTGTCTGAGGAGACAGTCTTCTATAATTTCCATTGGAATAACTACTAAGTTGATTCTCTTCAGGAACACCACACATCTGCCTTCTTCCTAACATATTCTTGGTCTAGGTTTCTCACCCCGACTGGTTATGTATGTATGTTTATTAAACAAAACCTACATTTTTGCTGCATTTTCACCAAAAAATCATACTCAAACTGAGCTCTTTTGGTGCCGTATTCTAGGTAGATGACAATGTTATCTTCCCTCTCTGAGGCTCATGGTCAATTACCACAAACCTCATCTCATGAGTGGAGGAGCTTGGGTAGCCTTCCGAGGTCAAAAGCTGTGCTGCAAGAAGCTGTCAGGTGCAGAATCCAAAGTGGCTCCTGGTGAGAACCAGAGCAGATCCTGTTAGAGAGGCAGCTGCCATACCCAGTTTGGAAGAGACCCTTCATTGTAGTCACTCCGGTGGTAGCTGGTCCTATGACAGCGTTTCATGTATTGCTCTCCTGGGAACACTTCTCTCCCAAAGAATAGAGGGGGTTCCGTGTCAGTGACAGCTGAGAAATGCAGCGTGTGATGGGCCTCTGCTGGAAGTTGCCATTGCAGGTGAGCACACATAAAAGCTGAGGAGTCCGCCATTGAGGAAATCTGTTTAACTTATTGTAAACTGAGTTTATGGACCGTGGAATTTAAAACCACAAAATACTTATTTTTAATATCTTGCAGAACACCAGTGTTCCTTTTTTTTTTTTTTTAAGGTTTTCTTTTTAAGTAATCTGTACCCAACGTGGGGCTCAGACTCACAACTCCTAGATCAAGAGTTGCACACTTCACTGACTGAACCAGCCAGGCGCCCCAACACCAGTGTTCCTTGAGCATGATCTGGGAAACACTGGCCTATAGCGAACAAAAAAAAGGCACAGAATAATTAGAAAGATTTGGTTTTAGACGTCCAGTATGAAAGGGAAGTGCTTTTTCAAAAAGAAAAAAAAAAAAACTTGGATGACTGAGGTTTGAGGGTTTTAGTCTGGCCTGCCAACATAATAGAAAAGATCCCCCTCCTTCCAGATTGGAGTTCTGAACCATTATGGCACCTTGGTGTACATTTATGATCCTGCCAAAGTGGAGGTGTCTGGCCTTTCTCCCGGTGGGGCTGTGTCCTCTGCTGTAGCCTGGCACAGTTTCTTAGAGCAAACTCAGTTTTGATCAGTTCTGCCTTGGCTTCCTGCCAGTGCCTCACTGCCTTTGGTGCTCCAAATACCAGCACATCGGTTTCTCAGTGACACACCACTTTATGGCCACATGCACATGGAGTGGAAGGGCCATTTTTGTTATCTCTGGGAGCCCAAAGCCATCATTTTCCCCACACAAAGTCACTGCTAATCTTGCAGGACCACTTGCTGCAATCGACCTTTCTAGCTCTTCCTCTGCATCCATCCCAAGGTCTGGAGTGGCCTGGCCTTTATATTTCCTTCCAGTTCTGAGGGCTCTATTAACAGGACGTTTCCAGGTTTAGTGCCTTCTGATTCAACACCCTGGGTCTAGCTGGGAGCTAAAAATACCATCCTTTCCAGCTGATCTGCCCTAATCACAATAGCACCAACACTTTAAATAGCTTTTCTGTGCCAGAGTAGACATTTGACAGATGGAACTAACACTTTGGGGGCTGTAGGAAGTCACAGGCTTTAAGGACTTTACCAGCCTAGCCTTCTGCCTTTACTTTTGCTCTTCAATTTCTTTCTAGAGAAGAAACAAGAAACTCTCTTCCCAAGCCTTAATAATAAATCAGATCTGAATAGAAAGGTATGTATGATATGGGGTACTTGTGGAACCACTAGTTGTGTAAATACTAGAAAATTTTAAATCTTGAAGGCACTAACGTGTGGGTCTCCCTGCTTCCTAGCCCTGTCATTTCTATTGGTGTTGAGTTCTGCATGAATCTGTTTTGCAGCCTACCACGATAGCTACATTTGGGGTTAGCATATGTCTGGGACCACTATCTTAACTGCACAAGAACTAGTTGCAGCTCTAGAAAGGAATCTTTCTGGCAAGCAGTCTACAACCTGTTTTTGTTTTTTTTTTTTAATTTGTTTATTCTGAAAAGCTCCGGGGCATATTGTGTCTATAAGCACTAGTTAGGCACTACGGTAAGGGACAGATCTTTCTTCTAGTGTGGGGACTTAGGTAGGGGTGAGTTCTGTTTCTCTTTTTTGCTTTACTCCTATCTTGTGGAAGATTTCATAAATGAAATGCTTCACTGGCCAGAATATAAATATAGTTTGGTTGCTCAAGCAGTAAATAGTGTTGTTTTTAGCAGTCATGGTATTTTTAGACTTGTTTGGCTCCAAGTACAAATTTCCCCTTTCCACTCTCTAATACGAGTACCATCCTCCCTCCTATTGCTTCTGGAAGAAGTGTGACCTTAGCTAAAGTAGGAAGATGAAGATCACATCCACACCTCCCCAGAGTTTAGGCCCCAGACTCCCAAGATCCAGCTTTGGGAAAGAAGACAAATGAACTGGAAGAAATCACATTTGGAAGCAAATATAAGCCTATTTGACATCTTTTCTTACTCTCTACTTTGGGGCACATCTCCATGTCTTTACATTTCCTTCTCATTCTCAGATTCTCAAAACAGTGGTGAGATTACATATGATTTCCCTGAACTCCTGGGAAAAACTGTGTCTTGTCAAGAAGTGTATCCCAGTCTAGAGGCCCTTGGCTATCTCAGTCAGAAGGGCATGCGATTCTTGATCTCAGGGTCGAGAGTTCAGTCTCTACATTGGATGTAGAGGTTACTAAAAATAAATAAATAAATAAACTTTAAAAAAAAAAGAAAGTCATATCCCAGCATGGCTAGGAAGCTTCCTTACATCTGGTTCCCATCACTCTTCTTAACAAGAGCATATAGCATAGTCTGACTCCTCTTTCATTTCTACATCCTCAAGCTCAAACCTAAATATCTAAGATTCATAAAAATTGACTCACACATACTTAGTTCTAGAACCCTCCCTTCATTTAGTCTTCTGGTAGAAGTCGTATATAGCCATTCAGTAGGAGCAGAGCCAGGTCTCTGGCCAGAATATTTCCTAAATGTATTAAAGTTTACCTTCATTCAACTTGTTTATTCTCCCTGACTGTTTAACCCGCTTTCTAATTTTGGAAGGCTGAATGTGTTCGTGCGCCTCCATTTCTTAGCCTGTCCTCTCTTCCATAACTGGTGAGATGATGAGAAGTCTGTAGGAACCTGGGCTTTACTATATATATGGTCTAGAATGTGTCTGCGCCTGTGCAGCAAGGCAGCTCTGTGCAACAAGGCGGCTCTTCGGTAAAGAAAGGCTCCTGTGTGTGTCCTGTTTCCTTGGAAATGCGCAAGAGCCTTGAAAGTTAGGAGTGGCTTTTACAACTTAAAACAAGCCCCCATGGCTTAAAACAAGACATTCCTATCAAAATGCATTCACCAAACTCCAGCTGGTAGCGTTGCCTAGCAACCTAGTTTAAGCAGCAAGAGCCCTTCATTATGGGAGCCAAGGTGGCAGAATTGCCTGACCCCTGAGAAGGCGATTAAAAAGCACGTGGAGGCCCCCTCCTCCAACAGTATTGCATGTAACAACCCTGAGATGGATTTTTTAGCTCCTCAAAGATAGCCAGTTCTTAAGCTATAACTGCTATGCTTGGTGTTGGTGAAAACCTTGGAGGAAAAAGGCCAAGAGTCAAGTCACAAGTAAATGTGGGACAGATGTTTAGTGACTGGGCCCTCGTGCCTCCTCCCCTGACCTGTTGTTGGTTTGAATGTGGGAAAAAGACATGAAAGCAAGAACTGCAGGTGGCTTCCAGTGCCTGTGGCAGCACGTCGATCTCGGCATCTCCAGCTCTGGAGGCTTCTTCACAGGTGTTGATGGCAAGTGCCTATTGTGTCCTTGGAGGAAGCACAGGGATGAGAAACTCCAGGATCCCTGTGCTCAGAGAGCCGCTGCTCTCAGAGAACAGAGAGGCCAGCCATCATTGCATCCTTTTCCCAGAAAACACACCAGAATAGGATGGATTTTTAGGTGGAGAATTACTGAAGTCAGCACGAGAAATTTAGAATTCTCATCAGAAATGAACATTCTGAGCAATAAAAAAAGAAGCAGTATTTACCGTCTCTGTTCTTTACATTTCTTTCTCTGATGCTTTGGCATCTCTCCTCTTAGCAGGGAGAGAGCAAGGAGAGTGAAATGACCTTTCATTCCAGACTTTCATGTCTCTTTGATGTGGTAGTCACAGGGAGAACCCCAAACACCATCCTGTTGTGACTCTGGGTTGGTGACTCCAAAGGCCTCTGCTGTAACTAGCAGCCCCAGCGCAGGGTATATAGAGCCTGGTGGCAGTCATCTTTGGTTGAGACTTCTTCTTTATTCATTTGGAGGCATGATATTCCCTACAGGCTTAAGAAATGATTTACCTGCTTAAAAATAAAAAATTCTTAAGCATGCAGGTTAATAAATTTGACTTTCAGAATTTCTGCCACTCTGTGCCCTTTTCTGATCCTGGCAGTTGAGGCCAGAGTAGCATCGACTTGGGGACTGAGTGTGGATTTGAGCACCAGTTTCTGTATCCCTGTAGCTCTGGGATCGGGGTTCTGGAAACGGATTCCTACACACCAGTCCCTCTGGCACCACACATACACCCATTGCTGTCTTTGTCCACTTTGGAGCATTTGTATCTGTCTAGCACCTGGTTTAAGATTACCCACTCTGGGGGCACCTGGGTGACTCAATGGGTTAAACCTTTGCCTTCGGCTCAGGTCATGATCTCAGGGTCCTGGGATCGAGCCCCACATCGGGCTCTCTGCTCAGCGGGGAGCCTGCTTCCTCCTCTCTCTCTGCCTGCCTCTCTGCCTACTTGTGATCTCTATCAAGTAAATAAAAAAAAATAAAATTAAAAAAAAAAAAGATTACCCACTCTGCTGACCCACCATAATCTCCACAGGTAATGTTTACACTCGTGTCTAGTTGCACCTTCCTCTGTTTCCTGTCCTGGAATCTGTTAGGTGCCTCAAGAGCCTTTTCTTCACCCTGTGCTGTTGTGGGAGCAGGGCTGTCTGAAATGTGCGTGTGTGCATATGTGACGGCACGTCTCAGGAGACTGTGTGCACATGGCTCATACGGATGTCAGGAAAGCACGTTTGTTTGATATTTTAACTGAAGGTGTGGAATTTTTAATTTCTGTTTCTAGACACTGTTTCCAGCAAATTGCAGAACAACAATGTTTATACTATTGCCAAGAGGAATGTGGAAGGGCAGGACATGCTGTACCAATCCCTGAAGCTCACTAATGGTATTTGGATTTTGGCTGAGCTACGTATCCAGCCAGGAAACCCAAATTATACGGTAAGTCCTTTCTCGAGGTAGATGGGTTCGAGGAGGGAGGTAAGAGCCCTTTTATTTTTTCTAGCCTGGTGGAAAGACCTGGAAGAGGTGCTTCAGACCCCAGATAGCCCAAACAAGCAGTTGGTAAAGAAGTCCCCAGTGACCTTCTCTAAGGAGTGCTGCGGACTTCCCCTGGTGTTTGCTGAGTGACTCGCAGTCCTCACCTAGCATTTCTGTGCATATGGTGTTCTAACAAGCTGCTCAGAGGGCTGTCTCCATAGCTTATTTCCAGAAGGCCTTCTCTACTGCTTTAGAGTTCATGACCTAAGGCTGTCAGAGTCCTAGACACGTGAGCCTTTTTTTTAGCAGCATTATACGCCCCGAAGACCCTGCTGAGAAAGGTGAGGCAAAACTGGGGCACACCTTTGGAAGATGACAAGGGGACTGTAGTTGGGGAAAGCTCCTTTAGGACCATACTGGACCAAAATTTAAATCTGGCAATATTTTTAGAGCAGGAGCGATTGTCTTGAACAACAAAGACTACACTGCAGGCACCGGACGTGTGTTGGCTGTTGTCAAGTGTGATCTCCCAATAGGACGCTGCCTGTCATTGCCTGTTGTAAAATAAAAGCACTTGAGACGGGACAATATCTTCTTCTTGTGTAGGCTGTTTTGAAGTAAGGGACGGAAGAGAATACCATTCAATATTGAATGGCTGAAGAGGAGACTAAAAGGGCATGTTAGCCATTTAGCTAAGAAAGGCCTGTGACCGCATTCCTTAATTTTAACAGCCAGGTCTGTTTTCATTAGCATTCATCAAGGGAATAGTACCACCCAGAACTGAGAATCCTTGGTGTTTTCCCCACTAGTTCCCTTCCTTGAAGCAGCTGGGAAAGAGAGAGAGAGAGAAAGAGAGAGAGAGAGAGTGTGTGTGTGTGTGTGTGTGCGCGCGCGCGCGCGCGTGTGTGTGTGCGCGCGCGTGTGTGTGCGCGCGCGCGCGCATGTGCGCGCGCTTGGTCCTGTCAGGCTAGATTTTTGTGAGTGGGGAACTTCAGGCTTCCTCCATGAAGTAGACACTCCTCCCACCCACCTTGTCCTCCAACAGTCTTGTCTTTTTTGGAAAGAAAATCCCCATCGTTTACTTTGAGTTCCCTAAGAAAGGAAAAAGCCCTTCTGTGCTGTTCCTGGAAGGGCAGGTCTTCACTCTAAAATCAAGGTTTTGTCAAATGACTTCCATTTTCTTCCTTAGAAATGTGCTCAGAGAGAGAGAGAAAGAGTGTGTGTGTGTGTATGTGTTTTGTTTTATCATCCATTTTATTGTATATAGTCTTTCATCTCAGCTAAGTTAAAGAAGCATGATTACTCCTAGTTTGCAGATGAGGAAACCAAAGTTGAGAATGATTGGAGCACCTGGGTGGCTCAGTTAGTTCAGGCGTCTGACTCTAGCTTTCAGCTCATATTCTCGTCCCAGGCTTTTGAGATTAAGCCCCATGTTCGGCTCCATGCTGCTGGGCTTGGAGCCTACTTAAGATTCTCTCCCTCTCCCTCCAATCACCCTCTCTCCTGCTCTCTCTCTTTTTTTTTTTTTAAAGGAGGGGGGCACCTGGGTGGCTCAGTGGGTTAAGCTCCTGCCTTTAGCTCAGGTCATAATTTCAGAGTCCTGGGATCAAGCCCCGCATTGGGCTCTCTGCTCAGCTGGGAGCCTGCTTTCCTCTCTCTGCCTACTTGTGATCTCTCTCTGCCTGCCTCTCTGCCTACTTGTGATCTCTCTCTGCCAAATAAATAAATAAAATCTTTTAAAAATAAATAATAAAAAAATTAAAATTAAAAAAAGGAACAATTAGCAACTTGTTCAAGATCATGTAGTTTGTTGGTAGGTGTGTTGTGCTTAGAATTCAGGCTATCTCTTGACCTTTCCTACGATATTCATTATAAGGATAATGAGAATTTTGAGAAGGACCTCTTAATGTCACTGTCTAAAATATAATTTGGTTAAATTTTTTTTTCTTTTAAAGATTTTATTTATCTTTTTGACAGAGGAGAGACACAGTGAGAGAGGGAACACAAGCAGGGGCAATGGGAGAGGGAGAAGCAGGCCTCCTGCCGAGCAGGGAGCCCAGTGCGGGACTTCATCCCAGAACCCTGGGATCATGACCTGACCCGAAGGCAGATGCTTAACGAGCCACGCCTGTTTAAAAATTTTAACTTTTTATTTTGAAATAATATGAGACCCACAAAAATTTTTTTAAATGGTTCCAAGTTCCCATGTATCTTTCACTCAGTTTTCCCCATTGATAACATCTTACACACGCATAGTACATTTTCTTTTTTCTTCTTCTTTTCTTTAAGCAGGCTCCATGCCCAACGTGGGGCTCTAACTCACGACCTGGATATGGAGCATTGCATGCTATGCCAGCCCAGCCAGCCAGGCACCCCCATAGTACATTTTCAAACAGGGGATTGATGTTGGTACAATACTATTAGCTAAACTATAGACCCTACTCAGATTTTTCCAAGTCCTGCATTACTATTTGCTGTTGCTGATGGTGGCGGTCGGGGAGCATACGGCACCGTGCAGTCTTATCATACGTGTGTAGACTTACATGACCACCACCACCGGCAGGACATAGAACCGTTCCTTCTTCCTCTCCCTTTATAGGCTCTCACCCAGCCCTAAGCCCTGGCAACCACTGATGTTTTCTCCATTACTATACTTTTGTCATTTTGAGAGTGCTATGTAAATTTAAATTCTTTTTTTTTTTTTAAGATTTTATTTATTTATTTTACAGACGGAGATCACAAGTAGGCAGAGAGGCAGGCAGAGAGAGAGGAGGAAGCAGGCTCCCCGCCGAGCAGAGAGCCCGATGTGGGGCTCGATCCCAGGACCCTGAGATCATGACCCGAGCCGAAGGCAGAGGCATTAGCCCACTGAGCCACCCAAGCGCCCCTAAATTTAAATTCTTATAGTATGGAATCTTTTTTGAGATTTTTTCCCCCCATTTAGCACCATACTCTTGACATTTATCTGAGTCATTATAAGTATCTAAAGTTCTTTTTTATGACCAAGTAGTAGTCCTCCATATGGGTGTACAACAGCTTATCCATTCACCTGTTGAAGGACATTTCTTCCCCTATATTTTTTTCATTTTAACAGTTTTTAATTACAGTCATACACAAGATTACTTTATTCCTGCTTCTCCTCAATTGTTTCATCTTTATATTGCCCCTTTCCTTTCCTGCTTGGTGAGATTTGGCTTTCTGTTCAAGGATCTTTTTGCAGTCTTTGTACAGTTAGAGTCTAGTGCTAACCCCCTTGCCAGGGTGAGTGCCCACGTTCAGTGTGGATGACGTATTTCTTCCTGTAAACCTGGATGACTTTGCCAATTTGCTGACCTCTGTACAGTGTCCTCACACAGCCTGTACTTCATCATGCTTTCGGATGGCCATGGATCGCACATTGTACTTCTGTCTCAGCTCTTTGGAAAGTGGGGAATACATCATCATCCTGCAAACATGGGAGGGGGCACTGGAATGCCGTTTACAGTTCCTGCTCTGGTCAGAAGTCACAAAGGGATTGAACTTCATGTTGGCCGCTGATGCTTCTGTGATGGCTGCAAAAGGAAAGGGCTGCCTATGTATTTTTTTTATTTTTATTTTGAGATAAATACAGATTTATGTGCAGTTGTAAGAAATAATCCAGTGGGATTTTGTCCTCATGATGCCTTTTTTTTTTTTTTTTAAGATTATTTATTTGAGGGAGTATAGGGGGAGAGGGAGACGGAGAATCTTAAGCAGGCTGCCCACTGAGTGCGGAGCCCAATGTGAGGCTTGATCTCACGACCCCGAGGTCATGACCTGAACCAAAATCAGGAGTTGGATGCTTAGCCCACCGAGCCACCCAGGTGTCCTGACTCCTGGTGCCTTTTTATAGCCACACCAACCTCCCCTCTTTCATTATATTTATAAATGGTAAATTTGTTTATACTTCCTTGCCTTCTTTCCTGTTTTCCATCCATCTGGTGACTAGGTTCCTTCTGCCCACAGAACAATCCAAATTTTCCATCACAACATCTGATACAGACCTAATCCATTGCCCTAAATGGTGCTGCAGACTTCAGAATCCCTTGGGTCCATTCTCTTCCCTCCATCACCCTAAACACCCATTAAAATATTGCTCTCTCTCCACTAGGTATTAAGGAGGAAAGCAATCTGGTTGAACCAGTACTAATGCAGGAGGACCAGTGGTCCCTTAGCCTCCTAAGAGGTTGATAAATCGCTCCCCTGACCCTCGACCAGTCCTTACTGTAATTAAATGTTTATCCTGGGACGCCTGGGTGGCTCAGTTGGTTAAGGGGCTGCCTTTGGCTCAGGTCGTGATCCCAGCGTCCTGGGAACGAGTCCGGCATCAGGCTCCTTGCTCAGCGGGGAGACTGCTTCTCCCTCTGCCTCTGCCTGCCATTCTGTCTGCCTGTGCTCACTCTCTCTGACAAATAAATAAATAAAATCTTTAAATAAATAAATAAATGTTTATCCTATAAGGATGAGGCCCGATCACTCCAAGTAACTACATCTTATTTGGAAAGATAACTTGTCTCTGGTGGGAAAGTAGTGTTCCAGACTATAAACCAGAAGCAGATATGTTAAGTCCTTGGCTTACTTAGCCATGAAAGGTGACTTTTCTTTCCTTGATGGACCCAGAGGGGTGATAATTCCTGAGTGGTTGATATTAAAGATATCTCACATAAGTAGACCACCAGTTCAAAAGTTAAAACTTTAATAAAGTCTCTTTCCCTTAGAAGCCATACAAAGATGAGTCACAGAGTCCTAGCTTTATAAGTCAAATTCTGTAGCTGCTTTGTTCTTATAATGTATGTTTCCCTTGTGCTTGCTTCAGGATTTAGCAAGATCCTTTTTCTTTTCCTTTCTTTTCTCTTGTCTTTTTTCTTTTTTTTTTTTTTTTTTTTTTTGCAATTCATTCTAGCTTGTCTTAGCTGTACTAGTTGGAAGGCAACAGGTGAGTTTTAAGTGTAAACCCAACCCTTTGTTAAAGGTTGGCATGGCTTGGCAAGTTGGAGGTGGAGGGTCGTGGAGGAGCATAGTATGATATAGGGGAGAGAGAGGGAGAGGCCGATTCTTCCTTATCACCACCAGCCCTGCCCCCTTCCAAAGAGCACCAGAAACTCAAAAGTCCAGGTCTGATCAGTCCATGACTACTCCCCCTTCCTCCCATTGTTAGCCTTGGCAGATCGGGCTTTTGTAGAGGAAGGCAACATTTCCTTATCAGTCATGAACTTTAAAAAAAAAAAAAAAAGTCAGTCTCCCAACTGGTAGATCTTCAAGTATTGTTACAAAGATGTGGAAAAAATATTTTGGGGGAGAGGAACCACTCCTCTTTAGTCTAAGAGTTAACTCCCATAGGCTGTTCTTACTCTTTTTAGCTTCCTCTCCTCCTCTTCTTCTGAACCCACTTACTCTCCCACAAGAATTTTCCACAACAGTGACAGTGGAGAGGCTGTGGAGGAGGAGGTACAGGATTGCCTCTATAGGGAGCTTGAAAGTCAGGGACGTGCAGCTTTGAACGAAGTAGGGAGCTGTTTTCTATGCATATTTATATTCTTAAAGTAGTTGGGGTTTTTTTGTTTGGGAGTGTGTGTGTGTGTGTGTGTGTTTATTTGTCAGAATTGTCTTCCTGATTAATGTCAAGCAGCAACTTTGGAAGTGCCTTACAGACTGAATATTAAAGCTGTAAATAAGTAGAGTCTCTTTTGATGTTCTTTTGTTTGGTTGGTTTTGTTTTGTTTTTTGCCCCCCCCCCCTTCTTTTTTTTAAGTAATCTATGCCCAAGGTGGGGCAGGAGCTCACAACTCTGACATCAAGAAACACGTGCTCTACCAGCTGAGCTAGCCAGGCGCCCCTGTCCTTTGCATTTTTTAAATCTGACTTTAAGTTTTAAGGATGTGAGGTTTTTCAAGAAATTCAAGGCTGACCAGTATCTTGATATTTTTGCCGAAAACATTCTCACCTTTTGTGTACTGTATGAAATCATCTGGTGTCTGAGAATAAAGAGGTAAAAGAATCTAAAATCTCATAGTGCTGCATCATGAAGGACAACTTCCACCTGTCTGCCCTAACAGAGGAGGACAATGGTATCAGTAATGCAGAAAGCAAACATTAAATTCTCTGGTTCTAAATGCTGTTTGCAGGTTTCTACTATTATGTTAGTGTCAATATTATTTGTCCTAATCTGATACAAAGATTTCAAATCTGGGTTTAAGTTTTGTGCTCATTGACCCACCAAGTGAAAAACCTCAGCATTCAGCAGTGAAATCGTTTTCAGTGTCTTTATGTTGGTTTGGTAACTGTGAGACAGGAAGAAGCCAGGGGGCAGAGGAGCGGCCTTAGGAGCGTCTGATTTGCCTGTTGGAGGAGGCAGCAAGCTTGAGGAAGCTGTTGCCATGCATCGCTGTCTGCGTATGCTGAGTCTCTCGTGTTCTTGCTTTCCTTCCCTAACAGTGTGTTTGGCGTCCTCGCTGTGAGACAGAAAGGACTAGTACCTTGGACGTACCTCACTTTTATTTCACTTGATCATACATCCTGCTGAACTGGGCCTGACATAACTATTCTTGTCTGAGTGGGAGACTGGGGCAGGCAGCCGAAGTGACCACCAGCGAGTTAGGGTTTAGCCCTTCCCTTCTCGTATGGTAATAACCCCTGTGACTCTTAGCAAAGCCCTGGAGCAGCTCTTCCCCTACAGTCCGGGGTTTTGAGGGGTTTAGTATTAGTATTCCTAATCTCATGGACCCACAGAGAATGTAGGTGGAAACATAGCACAACTTGACACTGATTAAATTGAATATTTCAAACCCACAGTACTTCTTAACAGAATCTCCTGGTTTGGCTTCTCAGTGATAGAAGCTCTTCTCTCTTTGAATCAGAAAGAGATTTTCTTGAATTGAGTCTTGGATACCTTTTGAGCTCATGCCAGCCTCCATACTAATCTCCTTCTCCTTTTCCTCCTAACAGCTGTCGCTGAAGTGCAGAGCTCCTGAAGTCTCCCAGTACATCTATCAGGTCTACGACAGCATTTTGAAAAACTAATAGACTGGTCCGGGGCCCTCTGGCCATGCTGTGATTGGTGCAAAGCCAAGAACTCTTAACTGGAAGAAGTCGTATCGCCGTGTAGAATCTGAACCCAAACACACTGAGGCCGCCCACCAAGGTAGTGACTAGTCTAACCTGTGCTAACATTAGGGCACAACCTGTTGGATAGTTTTAGCTTCCTGTGAACATTTGTAACCACTGCTTCGATCACTTCCCACCTCTTGCCACCTGCCGCTGCGATCTGTCCTTACTTGTGAGCTTCTCCGTAGTGTGCCAGTGGCTGGCATTTTTGAGTGTAGTTTGATATTTTGTAATTGAGAGCTCATTTCAAAAGCAGAAAAAGACAAAAAATATTAAAGCAAGGAAAAGTGTCACTGAAACATAAACTGCACTTTATTGTTTTATATTTTTGTACATATGAGAAGTAGAGGGAATAGCGTACCTGGTAGAAAGTGTTAAAACAACTGACTGCCAGGAACCGCACAGTCCTGGAGGAAGAGACGTGGTTCTTTGCCCACCCTGGGAGGGGTTCCTTATCCGTGGCAACCTTGTCTCTCGTCATTTGGGTTTTCACTTTTTTTTCTCTCTCCAAACTCCCTTTCCTTGTGGTTTCACCTACCCCGTGTGACTTCATTCGATAGCTCTGCACTTGGGAATGGGGGTCTTCCTTGTCAGGTGCTTCAGGGGGCAGGAAGTAGGGCCTCTCGGCCCTACAGCTTAGAGAGATTAGAACTTTACTACGTCCGTTTCCCTTGATCTAACCCACAGATCACACTGACCAAGGAGTTTTCGTAGAGATGGGGAACAGGAACCAAAATGGGCTTCCCTTACTCCCTTCCCTGGATTTAATTTAATATTCAGGTCCGATTCAGATAAAAAATCATGGTTTTAGTGTTGAAACAGACTTTCACTAATAACTTATCCAGCTCTGTTTTTCCTAAAATGGAAAAAGACAAAAGGCAAAACAGATGTTAGCTGCCTGAGGCCTTTTAGCTGTTGGGGGGGGGGGGGGGGGGACTGGGTCTCCTAAATCCCCATGAGTGTTGTTTTCACTACTGGCATGTCTCACTGATTTTCCTTTCTTCAATGCATTTCTCTTGCCCTCTCTGTTCCTGCTTCTTTGTGGCTCTTCTCATACTCCATACTGATTTTGGCACTCCATTCCTTGGCATCAGGTGGCAGCAGGGTATCTCTCTTCAGTTATTGGAAGGTACACCCAGATGCCAGAATGAGAGCGTACACTTTGCCCACGTGCTCCAGAGCCCCGGTTCCTGAGGCCAGCAGGGCGGGTGCAGATGAAGTGAGACAGGCGCTCAGAGAGGCCACAGACTCACTCGATCCTGTTAGCTTTCTGATCTGCCCTGTTACTTAGGCTCCACGGCAGCTGGGACCATCCCAGAGGGTCAGGCAGTCTTGTCCTCTCTCAGAAGGTGGGAGGTGTGAGATCCCCTTCCTTAACACTTTGGGTGTGTTTTGCCAAAGGATGCTTTGTACCCAAAGCACCAACTGTAGTAGCATCCACACTGTTACATCTCTGGGCACTTGTCACACTGCCTGGTACCCAGTATTCAGGGTCCGTGAACATGACCACTCTTCTCAGTTGCCCCACACAAGTCAGAGGCACTTTGGGGCCCGAAGGACACACGTTGAATTCAGACGTCAGTGAGTCCAAGGAGAGGAATCCTAGAAAACAAGAGCAGAAGCCACCCCACAGTCCAGTCATGTCTGAAATGATCGTGATTCATACTAGTTATAGAGCTTGGGGGGAGTGGTTCCCCCAAAGCAGTCTCCTAAACCTTGAGATTCCACGAGAAGAATGACTGAGGCAGGGGTACGGGGAAGAGGGGAGGAACTCGCGTCCTGCACTCAGCACCCCTGAGGCATGTGGAGAATAGGAAGTAGCACAGGGAATATATGTGTCAGGTGGAAAAGCAGGTCGATGGTTTCCTTGTTGGCAAATCATTTGTGGAGCCGGATGGACACAGGCAGTGAAGAAGGTTCACACTACAGATACCGTGTTCTCATCTCAGAGCAAACTGCTGTTCCACAAGGAAGTGTATGTGTCATCTAAGCAGACAGAATACAGTTTTATACCACAGTACGTCCCTCGGCCCCTGACACGAGGCTTCTGTCAACCTCGCCCGCAGCAGTGTGTAACCGCTGCTGTTCTCAGCTCACCTGCCTGAGCCAATCCGGGAATTCTTCGCGCCTTGAGGAGGCTGCCTTGAGTGGTTAGGAAGGGATTCTGTTCCGGGGAAGAGGACCTCTCTCCTGAAGAGATAGCACCTATTGCCTCCACTGCAGCTTCCCTTTTGGCCCATATCGAGTTCAGCCGAAGTGGGGAGGCGGAGTGGAGCCTGCCCTCCACTCTCTCCTCTGCCTCGGTTTGTCTTTGTAACGTCAGCTGGTGTCACACGAAGGGCAGGGAAGCACACACACACCCAGAACTCTTGCTGGTCAGAGATTCCCTGAGTGTCTATCCTCGCCCGAGCCTGTTTCGTGTGTCTGTGTTGTGAAGCTTGGGACTCTGGAGAGAAATTGGGATCGGGAAGGGTAAATGGTGCCCCAAGAATGCTTATCATTCTTCGGTTGCTGGGATCTGTTCTTGGGGAGGGTGGGGGTTGGGGGAAGCTTGACCTTGTGTCTTCGTCAATAAACTCATTTACACAAAATGAAGTTTGTGGTGTATACTTTGCTTCCAGAACTGACACTCCGGGACACAACATTGCTGCCCAGGAGCAGGGTGGGGGCATTAAGAACCATACTACTAGAACTTTTCTTTCGGCTGCCCCAACCCTCCCAGGATTTAGCCAGATGAAAATTAAGATGGACCTGAGGAGGAGTCCTGTACCTTTTGCAGAGGCTCCTGTTAACCAAGGCCCATACCACCACCGCTGCCACCACAGGTGGGACCTGCTCGCAGGAGCCAGTCCGCATTCCCTGGCAGGGCCCCTGCTAGGGCCCCGGGAGCAGAGGCAGCACAGCAGAACTATTCACCAGTCTCCTGTTACCCAGGATGGTTCATCTCGAAATGTAGAAAAGCTGCTGGGACCTGAACTTGGGCCTTGTGTGTTCCCAGGTGAATAGGATTAATGGTCAAAAGCAGGCTTCCCTAGGAGTTGAGTCAAGTCACCTGCATCTCAGGAGCCCGGGACCCTGGTGGCGTCAAGCTAGAGGCCCCACCCTAGATTCTGATGAGCCACAGCCTCTGAAGTCTCACAACCTGGAGCGGGGGAAGGAGGCTGAGGGAACCAACCCCAGATGCCTTCGGACTAGGACCCAAACCTGTCACCGCTAAGAGTGTGCATTAGCTGCTTTGCACGGTGCTCAACAGTAGTTGCTTTCATTACTTGGGTGTCTAGACTCCGTGAAAGAACTGTCTTTGGCAGCCAGCAACTGTTTGCTTTTCACCATGTGGCTGGGTTGCAGTTCGCTCAAGCTGTGACAGGAATGACACTTGGGAAGTAGCGGGGCCAGGGTTGGCCTTTGTTGAGGTTCAAAGTCAAAGAAATGAAGAGGGATGGGCCTTTCTGAAATCTGTCTGGATTCGCCAACTAAGAATGATGCCAGGTTGGGCAAACTCTCAGGGCAGAGGCTCTCAACATTTTTTTTAAGATTTTAAGTAATTTCCACCCACTGTGGGGCTCGAACCAACAACCCTGAGATCAAGAGTGGCACACTGCACTGACTGAGCCAGCCTGTCGCCCCTCAGAGGCTCTCAGCTCTTGGTGCACATGAATACCACATCTAAAGTTTCAAAAACTGATGATTTCTGCTCAACAGGCTCGGGTGGGGTGTGGGGGATATCTGCATTTTAGAAGAACTCTGGGTGTTCGTACCATGCAGCTGGGGTTGAAAATCAGCTACCTGAGAAAGACACTCCTGTGTGCCTACTTACTCTTAAAGGAATGCTGGTGTTCCTGTAACAGGTGAAGAAATGCTAAAGCTCTGGGACGGTAGGGGTATCCATGAAAGAGGAGAAGGGGATGAAAAGGTGCAAACTTCCCGTTATAAAATAAGTCACGGGGGTGAACAGCGTAGGGAATACAGTCAGTATAACGTGAAAGTTCCGCATGGTGACAGGTGGTAAAGTACACGTACTGGGGCGAAGGTTTCATAGTGTATGTAATTGTGGAATCACCGTGTTGTACGCCTGAAATGAACACATTGTACTTTGCCTATACCTCAGTTTTTAAAAATATTAAAAAAAAAAAATGAAGTTGCCAAATCAAATGGCAGTTGCCCAGAATCATTCTGGGGGGAAAAAAAGGAAAAATGGGAAAGCACTTTTCATGCGCATGACACCTGCCTACCCTACTCCGTGAATCTGGCATTATCCCCACTTTTCAGGTAAGGTGTGATAGACGCCCTGTGTGTGTCCTTACCCCAAGACACCACGGATTTCCCTTTGAGTTCCCCTGAGAGTTCTGTAATAGGCCCTCCCTGTCCCTCTGCACTCAGCCACCAGGCTAGTGGCCGGCCCTGCTAAGCCCCCAAGTTACCAGTACATAGAACTAAGAGCAGGCCACGCTGCCCCCAGACTTTGACCTTCCATTGCACTTTCTCAGCCCCCAGAATGGCAACTAGGAAATACTGAGATCTCAGGTACGTTGTTTCTGAAGCCTGAAAACAGCTGAGGACTCCCGGGTTTGAGCATTCCTACTCCCACCTCATGCATTGGTGCTTTTTCTGATTTTGCTTGGACCCAGATTTCTTTTCCCTGCCACCTCCAGCTCCAGGAGGCAAGAGCCTGTTTATTTTAATACCTGGTGTGGCACTTGGGAACTATCACACCTCCCCCGTTGTTACCCGTTTCTATCCCCTGAGCACTAATCCTAGAATCCCAACCAGCCCCCAGACATGTTATTAGCAACAAGGATGTTTCTTGAAAAGTTTCCGAGTTGGCTGCAAACTTGCCATCTCAGTTTCTCATGATGCTGCCAACAAGGTTCAGAAGGCTGATTTGGAGGTTGATTGGACCCAGAAGGACTTAATCTCCCGAAGTATTGCTTTGAAACAGGACTGTCCCAACCCTCTGGGACGGAGAGGATGGCTCAGTGGCTCCTTCACGCCATACGGGTATTAGAGGAGGATGTTCACAAGCAGCCTCTAGCTCTCCCTCCCTGGTTTCATTCGCTTTCCACTTCCTGTCTTGGGCTCCAGAATCTGGCCAAACAACCTCTGAAAGCTCAGTGGGGTTTTGAGCTGTGATGGGGTGCAAAAAAAGCAATCAGCATGTGGTCTTTGTTTATTCTGTCCCACTTGGGTGTCTGGGCCTTGGGATCTACTTGTAGTACCCAATCCACACATCTCCCCCAGAATCTGAGCTTGCATCTCAGGCATCCCCAGCTGAACCAGAGCCAAGTGAGGCTCAAGGTCAGACAGACTCCAGGACAGAGGCTCTCAAGCCTTTCCACCAAGGTAATTAGAGAGTGAGCAGGCTCTGCCAGTGTAAGTTCTTAGCCCAAAGTGACTCTCAAAAGACCAAAATGACCTAGCTGAATATTAAGTGCAGGCATATTTTACATTTTATGTTAGTACTGTGGCTGCTTGTTTTTTATATAAAAATAATGTTTTAAATGACCTACCACTGAAGGCAAGGATGAGATCCCATAATTAACCTATGGCTTTGTGTTCTCCTAGCAGGAGAAGTGTCTGAGAAGTCTGGCGCCAAGGTATGAGTGTGAGCATTGCACAATTTATATTTCTACTCCACCTTGGGCTGAAATAGAACCAGAAAATGGGGGGTGGGGTGATGGCCAGGGGAGTAGACATAAAGTCTGAGATCTTGGGCAAAGTAAGCATTAACAATTTTGAGATACAACAGAGGATGGGTGGTGCCATGGACAATTTAGTCAAGTTAGGAAATGCTCTTAGTGTCCCTGGTGTGACCCACAGGTGTCCATAAAATCTGATTTCTCGGGGTGCCTGGGTGGCTCAGTGGGTTAAAGCCTCTGCCTTCGGCTCGGGTCATGATCCCAGGGTCCTGGGATCGAGCCCCGTGTCAGGCTCTCTGCTCTCAGTGAGCCTGCTTCCCCCTCTCTCTCTGCCTGCCTCTCTGCCTACTTCTGATTTCTGTCTGTCAAATAAATAAATAAATAATTTTTAAAAATCTGATTTCTCTCTGCAAATTCTTCCAGGTGGAATATTTCTGGGAGGAAGCCATATCCTTCTCAGCCCTATATTTGCTTCTAGCTGCTTCCCTGGTCCTTCTCATACCCCCACCCCAATGCCTTAAGACCCCAGCTGGAATAAATGGAAACGCTTTCCCAAGGTGGTGTCCAACCTCCCATACGAATAGCTGTATGTCTTTTTAAAAGGCAAGAAAAAATAGGGGCACCTGGGTGGCTCAGTGGGTTAAAGCCTCTGCCTTCTGCTCAGGTAGTGATCCCAGGATGAGATGGGGTGACTGGGGCTTTCTGCTAGGCAGGGAGCCTGCTTCCCCCTCTGTCTCTGCCTGCCTCTCTGCCTACTTGTGATCTCTGTCAAATAAATAAAATCTTAAGAAAAAAAAGAAACAAAGAAAAAATAGAGGTCACACGTTGAGACTTCCTACAGGTCCCGAACTGTTTAAAAACTCTCTACATCTAAAAAAAAAAAACAACAAAAAACCTCTCTGCACCTGTAGCTCCTTTAGGCCCTGAGGACAACTGATCACATCTCCACTTTACAAATAAGGCAATAGAGTTAGGATAGTTCAAGTTACTAGCCTTTAGTCACATAGTAAGAAGGTGGGCCAGGATTTAAACCCAGATCTGTCCAATTCTGAGGCCCAGGCTCATAACCACTACGCTTTCTGTCTGGATGGGAGAGGGAGGAGGAGCAGTTGGGAACATGCCCAAAATGCAGAGCCCAAAGGGAGGAGGAAACTGGCTCCATGAGGAATTCGGAGCACATGAGTAATAGTTTAGAAAGTCGTAGTGGGTAATGCTGGGTTCCAGGGGTAAAGCACGGGAGAGTGCTCTGAGCTTGCCTTTCCTTCTCCCTGACCTGCAGGAACTAAAGATTCATTTTTGCAACTCTGGGCCAGGTCGCTGCCCTGCTTCCAAGACCCTTCACAGCCTTCCTATCCAGCACAGGGCTAATCCAACCGAGCAATCACCGCCTTTGGAACCTCACCTCAACCCCCTTCTTGGCCTCCTCTCACCAAGCTGCCAGGCCCTGGGCTCTCTGCTTCTGGGACTCCTTTTGCAAAGCTCTGTACCTGCTCCTGCCTTCCCCCACCTGTAGCCCTCTCCCACAGCCTCCCTCCCACCTGCTGCCCCAAATCCACTTCTCTCAAGTCTCCTTCCTTCAAAGGTGCCTCCTCTGAGCCTCCTGACTCCTCTAACTAGTTCGTCCCTCCTTCTGCCCTCCTCCAGAACCTAGGCTTCTCACCCAGCACAGAATTAGTGACGCTGGGTCTGCTTCTCCAACCTTGGGCTGGGAGGGCCGTCCAAGTAGGGATTCCCCATCTTTGTATTCCAAATGTTGCCCTTCAGTAAGACAAGTTACTCAGCCCCTCTCAGCCTCCGCTATCTCATCTGTAAAAGCAACCTCATAGAACTGGGAGGATTGAATCTGAGGACGCAGGCAAAGCTTGGAGCGCGGTGTCTGGCACATAGTACACACTCCCGGAATGCGAGCTATCGATGGCGAATGCCGCTGTCGCCGCTGGTTTTAGAATAAATATGTAAGTGGTTGTGCCTGCACCCCCTGGCAAATGCTGCTATCTCCGGGTCTGGAGAAGAGAGGGGGCAGTCGGTTTAGGGGAGCGAAGGTCATTCGCTGGCAGGAGATAAGCTGTGCTCTGCGGCTAGCCCGGTCTGCCCTTCTTGCTCCGCTGCCGCCAAGGGCGAGAGTGACCACCCTGCGTTCACCGTGTGGCGGCGGAGAGGCGGGACGCTGTCGCCAGCACGGAGTGAGGGGCACACAGGTGCGCACAGCGCGCTGGCCTGAGAAGGGTCTGAGGGAGATCTAGAGAGGGAAGCTAGTATGGACGGGGTGGGCGGCGGGTGGAGAGGAAAGGAACTGGAGTGCAGCAGAAGGCTTTAGGACCTCTCCGGTGCCTTCCTCCCACCCCCTCCGGGGAGTGGGGAGCTAAAAATCTGGCGGGGTGGGTCGGGAGGGGGTGCAAAGGAGGCTCGGGGTTCAAGAATTCTTCCAGGCCCGCGCGAGCGAATCTGTCAGGCTCAGGGACCCAGCGGAACGCCAGCCCGACACCCACCCCCACCCCACCCCCCGCCGCCGCCGCCGCCGCCGCCGCCGCCCGGCCTTGCGCTCCCCTCCGCCTCCCTCCTGCCGGCGCGAGAGGGCGGCGCGCTCCGGAGGGAGCGCTGGGCTGGAGGTTTCCTGCCCCCTCGGCGCCCGCACCTGCCCTCCGCGCCCGCCGCTGAACCCGAGCCGACTGGGCAGCCGGGGGCGCCCCCACCCCTCTCCCCCCGGGCCGGGGAGCCGAGGGGCAGCGCCGGAGCCCGGGGGGAGCGCGGCCCCGCCGGCCGGCCGGCCAGGGCCGGGGGCAGCTAGGACGGCCCCGGGTAAGCGGCGGGAGGAGGGAAGGCGGGTGGGAGCGAGGTGGCGAGGCCTGGGGGCAGGGGCGAGGAGGGCGGAGGGGGTCGGCGGGCTGGCGGGGAAGCGGCGCGGGACGGCCACGTGAGAGCTGGAGCTGGCGGCGCGGGGGGGGGGGGGGTGTCTGCAAGGTGCTGGAGGCGGAGAGCAGGCAGGGCTCCGGCATCCCCCCCACCAGACTCCCACCAATCAGGTCATGGGGAGTCCAGCAGCCTCCGACGCCCCCACCCGCTCACTCCCACATGAACGTGTGGGGGACAAACAGCGGGCAGACGTATGACTCGGCCCATGGGCCCGCAAAGCCAGGGCCATCAGTCTGGGGCAGGACTCGTGTGTCCAGATCGAGAGGAGGGGACAAGAAGCAGGCTTGGGCCCCAGTGTGTGTCCCCTGTCTCTTGCCTCTCTTGCTGGGGCGCTGTCTGCAGACTCACTGCAGAGCGCAGGCCTCAGGGAAGTCGCACTCAGGGGGCCTGGGCCCTGATTCTCGGGACACCCCCCTTCAGTCCCCACCCAGCTAGGGACGTTGGGTTAATAGGCACTTAGACCCAGAACTCCTGCCTGAGAAGAGGGAGGAGGCACCAGTCACCTCTGAGTCAGGGACAGGGCCACGCTTGAGCCTGGTGAGTTCCAGGAGGCTGGCCCCAGCCCCGTGGCCTCTCTTGCACCCCCTCCCTGGCTACAGCACTATCCCCATTTATTTCCCAGCTATTCTCCAGAAAGGGTTGATTTCTGCGCAGGGAGTGTGGCGTCCAGGAGAATCTGCAGGTAGGACACATCCTAGATCCCTCTAAGTGGCCACACCCAGAGGGAGGTGGGGGGACTCTTCTTGCATTCCTTGCCCTCTCTTCCTCCCCCAGGTGCCCTCCTCCCCAACTGCTTGTGCTAGTTATATAATTAACCAAGCGGAGGCTGTCTGCCAAGCTGACAGCGTCCAGGGAGGCCTGAGGGGCCCAGGGCCCGGAGGGATTTATGGGGAGGAGGGACAGGTCCTTACCCCAGGGGGAAGCCCAGGGAAGTAGATGAACACCTGTTGGAGAAAGGACACCACATGGGGCAAAAGGAATCAGGGTCCTAGTCTTTAGTTGAGAGCTCAGCTAGGTGTGTGGTCTCCACTTGCCTGAGCCTCTGGTTTTGGGTTTCAGTTTTACCTTCAATAAAACGAGGAGAAGAGTCTCTCTCTCTCTCTCTCTCTCTCTCTCATATATACACACACACACACCACACCACAAGTACGGGAGCAACAGTGGATAGTGACCCTTTCTGGGATTGCTAGGAGTCCCGTTGAGGTTTTAGAAAACCTCAGATGGATGAGGAATCCCTGTACCCAAAAGTGGCCACTGTTAGTTGCACACCTGCTATTGCAGGCCCTGGGCTTTCCTTTCAGCATCGCTTTCACGGCATCACAACACCAAGAGAAGTCTCCGGCCCAAGACCACTTTTTAGGTGGCAGAGCTGGGAGTCAGACCTTGGTGGCTCTCACCCCAAATCCTGCCCTATGTTTTACTAGGCCGTATGTACACATACCCAGTGGACTGGATTTTTTGAGTCAGGCCAGACTGAGGGCCATTCAGCTGTGAACTGGGCATATATGGAAAGAACATGCATCCACAGAGAAGACATGCACACATGGTCCTGTGGGAATCCAACCCACCCATCTGCCCTGGGCCCAGGTAGCAGGAGCTGTTGTCTCCCTCCTGTGAACAGTCCCTGGACAGGAAGTCTCAGGCTTGGTACCAACCTCCCTGGTCACCATCCCTAACAAAAGGAGAAGACAGTTGACTTGGATTTTCTCAGGAATAGGGGCTATTAACCCAACTTTATGTGGGCAGAGTGTAGCCCTCATTAGGCAGGTGATGCACCCTTGGACCACATCTAGGAAACTTCATAGCTGGGGTTTATACCTAAGCTCTAAAGTCACCAAAACTGAGCAAGCAAGAAGCGACTGAACCCAGAACAAGGCCCAAACCTGTAGCAGCCCTTTCCTGGGCACCTGCTGTGTGCCAGGCCCTCTGAGCTGGGGGCAATGCCAGGGAGTGAGATGTAGCCCGTGGACTGTAAGCATGCACCAGCCAGAACTTGAACTTGGAAGTTGGAGGGCCTGCAACAATGTTGTGGAGGGAAGTAGCTGCCCTTGGGCTCCCTTCTCGCCCCCTCTTGAGTCTTCTCTAAAGTGGGAATACCTGCTACCCCTGAGGGATCCCGTCCTGCCAGTGGTCACTGTGTGGGTGCGCTAATACCAAGTGCTCCCTGAGTGAGGGGCTCCAGGGCCAAAACGGTCATCAGTCCAAGCTTCTCACTGGGGGGCATTTGGAAACAGGGGATGTTTTGGGTTGTCATGGTAACTTGAGTCAGCTGCTGACAGGTACCTCCTGGCAGCAGGGCTGTAAGATGTCCTGCCCAATAAAGACCTCTCTCCACAAAATGCTGGGAATGCCTCCATTGAGCCCTCCTGGACTCGGCTCCCCCAGGGCTCTGTGGGAAAACTCAGATTGGAGCAAGTCTAGTGTGCACGGCTCTGTGCTGCAGCCTGCCTTGGTGGGGGTACCGGGATGGGCCAGACTTGGCCAAGAGTCAGGTCATAATACAGGAAAGAGGGATTCCCACCAGTGGGTGGCAGGAGGAGTGGACTGAGAAGGGAGGATGGAGAGACTCGGGATAGATGCAGCTAGGTGTTCTGGGAAAGGGAAGGCATGCTAAGGGGCAGTGGTAGCTGCAGCTGAGTCCCCAAGGTGGGGAAGTACGGGACAGATCCAGGGAAAAGCGGGCCCACCAAGCCCACCTCTTGTCCCCACAGTCCAGGTGGAGGCCGCAGAGGGCCCAGGGCAAGCAAGGGCAGCAATGGTGGGTCCTGACGGTGGCTGAGCCCCCAGCCCCTGGAATATGCAGCCCGGGGGAGCCCCAGGCAGCGGCGAGGACGCGGTGGCGGAGCGGGGCGGGAGGCATGGTCTCCACCTACCGGGTGGCCGTGCTGGGGGCCCGAGGCGTGGGCAAAAGTGCCATCGTGCGCCAGTTCCTGTACAACGAGTTCAGCGAGGCCTGCGTGCCCACCACCGCCCGCCGCCTCTACCTGCCTGCCGTCGTCATGAACGGCCACGTGCACGACCTCCAGATCCTCGACTTCCCACCCATCAGCACCTTCCCAGTCAACACGCTGCAGGTACGAGGGCCCAGGACCCGCTGGAGCGGCCCACTGGGGAGTCGGGGAGGGGTGGCAGCGGTTGGCGGGCACGAGTAGGGTGGGGAGAAGCTGGTCTCCCACCTTTTCTAGGCTCTGGCCCCATCCCCATCCTCTGGCTCTGAGGGCTCCGTGCTGCACCGCGGGCCACCCTGCTTAGAGCCGACATTTGGGTGCCGCTTTATTCCACGTATGTGTCATGAGTGTGTAACGTGTGGTGGGCTGGGCACCAGGGTGGATAGGATGGCGTGCCAAACAGATGTGCGGTGTGCTCTCCAGGAACTACTCAACTCACAGTCAGGTGAAGACAGCGGGCAGTGATCACACACGCAGTAAGTGTGTGCTTGGCGGCCCTGCATCCCTAAGTGGGACTGGGCGGGGAAGGGGCAGTGGAAAGAAGGGCAGGAACACTAGATGCTTGCTAGTGTTCCAGGCTCTCAGACCCATGGCATCTGTAGAAGGGGCAGCAGAAGGAAAAGCCAAGACCTGGAAAAGGTGGGTTCTCAGAGACAGGAGACCCCGACCAGTCTTTTATCCAAAGGCCTTTCTTTAAGTGATGCTGTGCCCCTTGACCTCCGGACTGGCCCACGGGGCAGCCTTCCTGAAGGGGTTGGATTCCAGTGCCCCCAGTGCCCTGGCTGACAGTGCTCCTTTCCCTAGCCTGCAGGGACCAAGTCCTCCTTCCCTCTCTCTCTATCTGCCTCTGGTGGCTCAACTCTAAGAGGCATTTGTTCACCTAAGGAAGCCCCTGACGGGAATGTTCAGAGGTTTCTCTGGAAGGACAGGCAGGGGGTCATAGCTTGGCCACTTGTGACCACAGAGCCAGCCGTCTCTGGGGCAGTGGCTCAGGCTCAGCACCGTCTTGGCAACTCCAGGCAGGAGGACTGTGGCCCAAATCCAGGGACACAAGGCTATCCTGTCTCAGGTGTAGGGGACCCACACCGAAGACAAAAGCCTGATCTGCCCCTTGGAAACCACGAGGTCAGGGCTGTGTGTCCCAGGTCAGGGCCTCATGCCTCTCCTCGGAGGAGACTTCAACAGAGGCCTTAGTGTGTCTGCAGACCCCCTTCCAGTTTTGCTCACTGAGCTTGGCTTACTTGTTCACATTGTGTTGTAGATTAAATTTTAATTTAATTTCAGTTTTGGAATAGGTAAAACACAGTTTAAAAGTCTAAATTTGTGTTTAAAAAAAAAAAAAGGGAAAAAGTCCCAACTGCAAAAAGGTACACCCAGAGAAATCCCAGTCCCGCCCTGCCCTCTTCATCCTGATTCTTGCCCCACTCTCGATGGCCATCCTCGCTGGATTTTTATTCACACTTCCAGTTTCTTTAAACAAATAAGAAAATGTGTTCTTATTCCACTCCCTTTCTTACAGGAAAAAAAAAAAAAAGTTCTCCACCTGGTCTTTTTGCTTTACATTATAACCTAGAGATTTTCCCCAAGGTTTGGTATCACGGTTGCACCATACCCCCCCTGGAGAGAGGGACCATGGCGTCCCCTCTTGTTGGACAAGTGTCCAACTTCCAGTCTGCCACGCCAATAGCCTGGCTCATAGTCTCTCTGCACACAGGGAGGCTTATCTGCGGAATCGAGCCCCAGAAACGGCATTGCTAGATCAAAGGATAAATGCAGCTGAGTTTGGAAGGAAAGTTGCATATTTCTGTTGTTGTGAGAGCACCATATGTGAGCACTGGGTTCCCTAAAACCTGGCCATCAGACCACCCTATTGTCCAACTTTGGGGGTTCTGACAGTCTGATAGATGAGATGTGATAGTCTTGGTGTAGTTTTGGTTTGTGTCTCTGATGATGATTGAAGCTGAGCATCTTTTCATAGGCATAAGAGCTTACAACTCTTAAGCCCTCTGTCTGTCTTTTCTGTTGGGTTGTTGTCCTTTTTCTTCCTGGTTGATCCTGAGTTTTAGACTCTCCTGGATGCCCTGGAGCACAAAAAAAGCGACTTCGAGCAGAGACATACTGAGAAGGGACCCTGCATCCCCAGAGATCAAATATAAAAGCTAAGAATCTCACTGGCCACTGTCCGAAAAGAGAAATACATTCTTTCCCAATGCCAGCAGACAGGAAGCCCAGGAAAGTGGTCTGAGCCTCAGTGGTTCCCCCTGTAGCCCCTCTCCCATCAGAGGAGGAAGCTGGCCTTAGAGAAAGGAGTAACAAATGCAGGGTCAGCACCCAGGTGGCCGAGCCTCCCTCAGCTCCCAGATCTTTAGAACTGGACTCAGTTTCTCTTGCTCCTCAGTCTTGACGCAGCCCCAAGATGGTTGCTTCCAGTCTGGAACCCCGCACAGAGCTAGCTTGGAAGGAAAGCTCAGCTTTCCTGCTCCCTCCCTTCAATCAGAGGTGAAGGCACAACCCAGATAATCAGGAGCCTTACACCTCTCCCTCTTAGGAGCCCCCAGAGAGCAGTGGGTGGGAAGGCAGCCTGGAGGCCCCCTGGAGGAGGCAGCATGTGGGGGGAAGAGGTGGGGCTGTCACCCTCAGAGGCTGGCAGCTGTTCCCTCTCCCCAGCAGAGAGGTAGAAGAAGGTGGGTCTCTGTGCCTGTTTCCCCCTTGCTCCCACTCCTGGGGGTGGGAGGAGGAACCCCATGCACCAAGGGGTCCCAGGCTCCCAGAAGGCACTGCCCTCTTCCCTGCATCCCTGGCCTGAGAAGCCGGCGCCTGGTTCCCGATGGCTTTAGATTTGTCCCCAGCATCTTCCCCCTGCACCAAAGTTAAAACTCAGCACAAAGAAAAGATGCCACATCATCTCCCAGGGGAAATGCACTGCAGCAGCCTCTAAGCCTTTCAGTTGGGATGTGCTTTTCTGCAGCCGGACTGAACTCTCCACCAGGCCGGCCACCGGAGTCTTTCTTCTTTCATTCCTGCTCTGAGGTGGAGAGCCCAGCCCTAGTCCTCTGAGTCTGGCCCCCGCCCCAAGGCAACTCAGAAGCTGGCGGGGCACCACCTCCTCCGTGTCTTTTGGCCAGGCCCTCAAGGGAGAAGACCCTGGTGCCCTCTGTCCTTGGAGGCCTCCCCCTCCTCCAATGACAGAGACCCCCTTCTTTCCACACACTGTTGGCTTCAACTGCTCTTGGATTTGCCATTGGCTGGAAGGTTAACCGGCTAATTAATCTCTCTTTTTTTAAAGATTTTATTAATTTATTTGACACAAAGAGAGAGATCACAAGTAGGCAGAGAGGCAGGCAGAGAGAGAGGGGGAAGCAGGCTCCCCGCTGAGCAGAGAGCCCTGTCCAGGACCCTGAGACCATGACCTAAGCCGAAGGTAGAGGCTTAACTCTCTGAGCCACCCAGGCGCCCTGGCTAATGAATGTCTTAAGGAATCCTCTCTTCAGCACACTCAGCCTTTCCAGGGGCCTCTTCCTCTGGAGCAGCAGCCCCTCCCCAAGAATTTGCCGTAAGCATTCAGGAACCTCTCTCTCCCCAAAGCTGCCGTTGGGCCCTGGTCTAAGTCAGCCCCCACTATGCAGCTAGTCTCAGTCTTTTTCTCCTCAAGTCTTCTCCTTCTCAATCCTGAGGGCAGTGTGGAGCAAATAGAAGGAGCACTTCTGGGTAGCAATCTCAGGGCAGTGCTGCAGGCTGGAGTCGCACAGATCCCAGCATGGAGCAGGGGGTGTTCAAGGCCACAGAGAGCTCACCGGCCTCGGTAGTGCAATGAAAGAGCCTGCTGAGAACCAACACAAAAACAAGGAAGGCCTGGCTGGCTCTCGCCCTCTTGGGACTTCAAAGCAGAACTAGGGAACTGGGGATGGAAACAGCTCTAATAGCCAAGGTGGAATCAGAGTGTTCTTAGCACACAAGAAATGAAGGAGGTAGTCCCCTGCTTGCAGGAAGGCTCCCTGGAGGAGGAGGAAGCATTTTAAACTGGAAGACGGAGGATTTCAACAGATGGAACAACTAGCTCAGAGGGCTTGGCTCTTAGAGGCAGGCACATGACACATGTACTTGAACAGAGGACCGAGTGGATGGAGGAATGCATGAATGGTTTGGGCTATGAAACGGGACAAGGCAGATCTCTGCTCCAGAAGTGCACACGACAGTGCGTGCCGGGCCTCTGGAGGTCAGGCAGTGGGACCTGCCCTCTCCTGGCTTGGAGGTGGGGAAGCCGCTGCCGCACCCAACTTCTCCTTTCTGCTCCGGGCCAGGCCTCCTAGGGATGCGTGGGTGTGGGAGGCTTGAGGTGCAGTGGCAGGAGGGAATGCCCTCTGTCTATGCCTGGAGGTGGCTGGGTGCAAAGGGAGCCCTCAGGGTTGCTCTGACCTTGGCACTGGCTGCGGGTGTTGCAGGAGTGGGCAGATGCCTGTTGCAGGGGACTCCGCAGCGTCCACGCCTACATCCTGGTCTACGACATCTGCTGCTTTGACAGCTTTGAGTACGTCAAGACCATCCGCCAGCAGATCCTAGAGACAAGGTGAGGGGCCACCTCAGTGGGGACCCCAATGCTACCCACAGCCCTGGAAAGGGTGCAAGGGGGTGTGGGGCGGGTATTGGTGATGTACCCTCTGGTTCCTGCACAGACATCCAAACATACACATTTTATTGTCCCTATTCCTAATAACTCACTTTGGGATTCTTACCATGGGGTGGCTGACTAGTCTAATGCAGTGGTAAAGAGCAGGGGCTCTGGGAACAAAACGTGCCAGGGCCACGTATCTGTTAACTTTAACCCAGTTAACAGATAAGCCTCGGGTTTCTCATCTGTCAAATGGGGATAACAGACCCATCTTTTAGATCAGTTGTTCCCCTTAGAGAATATAAGGCACCCCAAGGGCTGAGCACTGTGCCTGGAACAGAGGTAGGGTAGTAGTAGTAGTAGAGGTAGGGTAGTAGTATTGACCAGGCGCAGCCTGCCCTTCTCGAAGTCCAGGGATTGGGAGACCTGACTGTGGCGTTCTGAGATCTCCACCGGCTCCCATTCCGCAGGGTGATCGGCACCTCGGAGACGCCCATCATCATCGTGGGCAACAAGCGGGACCTGCAGCGCGGGCGCGTGATCCCGCGCTGGAACGTGTCACACCTGGTGCGCAAGACCTGGAAGTGCGGTTACGTGGAGTGCTCCGCCAAGTACAACTGGCACATCCTGCTGCTCTTCAGCGAGCTGCTCAAGAGCGTCGGCTGCGCCCGCTGCAAGCACGTGCACGCCGCCCTGCGCTTCCAGGGCGCGCTGCGCCGCAACCGCTGCGCCATCATGTGACGCCGCACCCGCCTGCGGCCGCACCCCCGACCAGGCGGGGGGCCGCCCCCCGGGGACTGAGGGGGCGGGGAGCGCCGGGGAAGGACTCGGGCTGGCCCGCCCTGGCACGGCCCCGCAGCCGCGCGCCCTGCGGGGAGAGGTGGAGGGCGAGAGGTCCAGCCCCTCTCCGCATCCGTCTTCCTGGGCCCGCCGCCTTTAGTGCTGTAGCTAGCGCCGTGTGCGCGGCCGGGCCCCAAGGGGCGCCTTGGCCTTTTGGGATTGGGAGGGTGAGCGCGGGGCTTGGGGGTGGGGAGGTGCTGCCTTGGCCGTGGGGGCCCCCACCCGTCTTCTCCAGAGAGAGTGTCTGTCATTGCCCTGCATCTTCTTTCCCCGTGTCTGTCTGCCCAAGCATCTGTTGGTCCTTAGCTATCTTATCCACCCTCCGGTCCACCTTCCCCAGCTCCGTTCACAGGGCTCTCATCATGTTCATCCCCTTGTCGCAGATCCTGGCAGCTTCTCTATGAGGCCAGCCTTTGGATCGTCAGCACCACCGGCACAGGGCAGAGAGATGCAGGTTGCCCAAGGACTCTAATCGGGGTCCGAGGGTTGAAGTCCTAGGTCAGTCAGGAGGAGAAGGCTGAGCTCTCCCTCTTCCAGGGAGATCTCCCCGCCCAGCAACCCCCAGAGACACAACAACCTACCTTCCAGCCTTAACTCGATGGTCCATCCCTGCCGGGTGCACCCCATCCCCTTCCTGACCCCAAAGCCAGATCACCCCCTGGGTTACAACTTTTTTCTTGACGGAGTGTGGAGAGGGAATCCCCCAAAGGATAAATTTATTTCCACAACGCCAGGTTCCAGCCCTCTATTCCCTCCTGCGTTGGGTGGTCTGCAAGATTGGGGGATGTTGGGTTTGGGGGGCTGGTGGTGGCAAGGTGGTGCCTCCCGGGGTTGGGAAGGGGGTGGTTAGGTTGTACTAGTGAAGGCTCTTAATCTCCCTCATCCCACTCCAGTCTGACTGCCCCAGACCCTGCCTGCCTTGAATCTCAGATTTTCTCTGATAAATCTGGGGAGGGGAAGAACCAGGAAAAGAATTATGGGGACCCCTGTGCTTGGGGGAGATATTCCCACGCCCCCACCCTTAGATAGAGGCCCTCAGGATCTGATGCCCCCTTATCCCAATACCAGTTGGCCCTATGCCCTGACTCACTCCACCCCATTTTCTCCGGCTGCCTGGCCGGTTTCTACCTCTTGTCACCGGAGCTGATCACTGTCAGTTTTGTACCGATTTAGAAATAACAAAATCCATGAAGATATCAGGAGTGGCCTAAGGGATTACTGGGGTACTTGGAGGGTGGGAGCAATGGTGCGTGTCCCCTGCCCCTAGCTGAGTTCTCCTTGAGGCTAAGTCCTGAGCCCTGGTGTGGTGGGATGATAGGAAGGTCCCTCGTTAGAAGAGGGGCAGATAAATCAACCCAGCCTCAATGTAGCCAAGCTGCAGTATATAGACCAGAAAATCAGGTAGCCCAGAGTGGTGATGGAGCAGACTTTGGGGAGGGGTCATGGGTAGGGAATTTATCCAGATCCAGTGTGAGAGGGAATCTGATTCTCCCTTCCACTTCCCCAGCTGATCCTTCCTCCATCTGTGGGGTGTAGCACAGTGCTACAGTGACTGCCCTGACCTTGGACAGTCCAGTATTTCTGGGTTCTAGTCCCTGCTGTGTTGCATGACTTTGGGCAAGTGACCCGCCCTCTCTGAGCTTCCCTCTGGAACAGAGGAGGTGGCTCCCCTTCCCCACACCTTGGAGTGGCTGGGAGGGTAAGGAAAAGGGCCTGCCCCCTTTGATCCCCTGCATCCCTGCCCCCTGGTTCACCCAGGGGATGGGGTGAGGGACGGCAGCATCTCACCTGCCCCATCATTGTCACCCCCAGCTGAGGCACCTGAAGTGGGCATGGGGGGACCCAGGCCTCTGGCTGCCCCTTATGGGAGCCATTGGAATGTATTGCCTGTCCACCCCCCCCTCCACTGCACTCCAGGTATTTGATTTTGATTCCCTCCACCCCCATTTTGAGTCTCTGTTCCCCCATCAGGGTTTCCCACCACAGGGTCTGGAAGTGTGTGTGATGCCCATTGCGCTGTGATTGGAAGTCAGATTAAAAATCAGGGAGTGTTTTCCCTTGTTTCTGTACAAGGTGTTGGCTCAGTTCCTGCCCTGGGAGGGAGAGGGCTCCCCTTCAGGGCCTGCCTGCTGAGCTCTGCTGTGGGAGGACTGTCAGGGTGAGGAGGCTGCTCTGAGTCCCAGAGCCTGGGTCAACCAGAGAACTAAGAAGTTTGGGACTCACCTCTCCACCTAGCCTCTGAGCACTCCCGCGCTGATCAAAACCATTCCGAGGGGGAAGTAAGAGGTCTCCCCACAACACTCTCGGGAAAACTTTCGTAACTGGCCTCAGTCCCAGCTTCTGCTGCTGTGTCTTTGTTACCAGTTAGGGCTGAACTTCTGCAGCCCCTTCGTGGCTGTAGATGTGATAAGGACACTCTCCACCATCCCTTTTGACTTGGAGTGATCTCAGTTTCCAAAACCCAGAGCAAAGCTTTGAAGTCCTGCAGCCTGTGTGTCCCTGTCCTTGGTGCTGACACACAAGTAGCTTTTCGGAGAGAAGGGCCGTCTGGCAAGATTGGCTGAGCCCCAGGAGAGGAGACCTCTGTCACTCCCCCTGCCCCCGCCCCACTCCCTGTCCCATATCCCCTTCCACTCCAGTGGGTAACGCTTGAAGCTATACCTTCCTGCACCTGGGGAAACGCTTGAAACTGTGAACTGTGCGTTCTGCACCACCACAACCCTCGAGTGACGGACTCAAGAAGCCTGGAACTCAGGAACAGTCCCATAAGTGTTTAATAACTTACAAGAGTTATGGAAACGGTGGCCGTGGCCAGAGGCCAGGAGTTTGGGAGCTGTTCTGGGAGAAGGCAAGAAGACCTAGGGTGGCCGCAGTGTCCTGGAGTTGGGGTGGGAGGTTGAACCAGTATTAGTCTTCTGACCCCATCTGCACCCTCTCCCTTGCCAAGGCCCTGGATGGAGGTGAGGGACCTTCCTCTCTGTACCTGTAGCTGGGAGTCCAGTGGATACCTGGCATCTTTTTCACTTTCTTCTCTCCCAGACTCACAGGCTCAGGGCTGGGAAGGCTCCTCCTCAGACCCAGGACTCCTCCTCAGGTGGGAGTGGGGCTTCATCAAGCTGCTGGAGACCCCCTCCCTCCGAAGGCTGGGGGCCGCTCTTCAGTGGGGCAGCTGGTTCTCCCTTCTCCTTTCCTTCCTCCTCCTCCCCTGATGAGGCTCCATCCACCCCCACTCCCTTGGTGTCCAATGCTGCTCTCCCTAGTCTGCCCCTGGGGAGTGCCCTGGCTGAACCCATGTGGAGGTAAGCCAGTGGCCTTGGGATGCGTGAAGGCTGCTTCCCAGGCCTGTGGTCTCTCCGTGGCCGGATTCTGGGCCTCAGCTTTAGCTTGTAGATGGATGGGACTCTCTGGGGCTTTCGGAGTGTTCTCTTAATCTTGGCTGGACATGACTGGGTTTTTTCAGAATTGGGGTCTGAGGGTAAAGGTGTGGGGGCTTCCAGATTGGCCGACACAGTGGAGCCTGAGCAGTCCTGCCTTCCTGGAACTGGTCCCTTCTTCATCCTGGTGCCCTTGGCACTCAGGCTTGCCTTTACCTTTGGCCCACTCTCTCTGGCTCCCAGTTTCCCTTTGGGGCCTCCTGGGCCTTTGGTAACAGCTAGCTTAGGGGAGCCTGTAGAGGCTGCCTTCCAGGCTCCCAGGTCCACTTTAACGAGGGGTGGTGGGCCCTGAGCCAGTTCTTGGATGACTTTGTCATAAGGACCCCCAGGCTCAGGCCACCGCCCACCTAGGCTGGGGACATAGACTCCACTTCGAGGGATAACTCCAGACCCTGTGCCCTGGGGGCAGACACCCCCCACCTCTAGCAGCTTCATGTTGGCCAAAAGCTCCTCCTCGAGACTACGATCTTGATCCTTGGTTGCCCCCAGGGGCAGGGGAGGGTATCGTTCCTCCAACTCCTGTGGGCCCAGGCCCCAGGACTCCCCAGCTTTTGCTGTCACCTGGCTGTCCGGCTTCTGGTCCCCTTGTCTCGCATCCACAGAGAAATCCCCATGTCTGCCTCCAGCCAGGTCACCAGGGGCAGCCCTTGGGATGGGGTCACTCCCCAATTCTGTCATGGGACCTCCACCGGCAATACCTGGAAAGCTGCTTCCTGGGGTGGGGGGGCGGGCAGGGGGCAGCCGGATAGGGAGCTTGGTGGGCCCTTTAACAGGGGACAGAGAACGGACAGCTGGTGGCTCCCTGAGCTGGGAGGAAGCACCCTCAGCCTCACCCCTGGGTGGTGGCCTGAGGCCCATGGGCTTGGCTGGGCTGGAGCAATGAGGAAGTGGAGACAGTCCTCTTGCTGGTGTCCTTTTGGCGGTGGCTTCAGGGGCTTGGAATCTCTGGGAGGCGGAGGCCCTGGAGAGAGTTCCCTGGTTGTCTGTCTCCTCACGGAAACAAGATGTGCGAGTCGTTCCTCTGGGATATTCAGAGGAGTATCTCTCCTCCCTCTTCCCTGAGGAGCTCCACTGTGGGTCTCGGCCCCTATGGGGGGATGAGGAGTGGGGGCTGGGTGGGCTGTCCCCAACTGGCAGCTGCCTCCAAGACAGGGTGGGTGACTGGTCCTGGAGCCTGAAAGGAAGAATCAAAAGGCCGGCAGGACCTCCTCATCCAGTCCCCTCGCTCCAGGAAGGGATGACTTTTCCCCAGCCAGAACACCAAGGGGGCCAGAGTTCATGTTGAATGAAACAGCTGCTCTCTGTCCCTCTGTGCCTGCCCGAGTCTTCCTTATGACAGATACTGTTCAAGTTTATTCTCCCTCATTCCCCTGTGTAGCAGATAGAAGCCTGGTTTGGACCCTGGGTTATTTCGGGTCCCACAACTACAACTCCCCAGCCTTGGGGGAGGGGGCGTCTGAGTGTGTGTTCTACTGTGAAATGGCAGAAGGTCCCTGGGAAATGTCTATGGGCCTTTATGGGCCTCAGCTTCTTCATCTATGAAATGGGAGGGTGTACGAAAAAGCTAGATGATCCCAATGGTACTGACTGGGTGCCTTTTTGGTTCTGAACACCTGGGGTAGGGGCACCGCCAGGGAACCTGCTTTCTTTATTTTGGAGGGGGAGCCCTCTGAGAATGTGAACTCCAAAGAAGAAAGAGACCCTGCTCTGCCCCTCTCCCTTATACCTCAGGAATGGTGTTGTCTCTCTGGGAACGCCCGCCTCTGCTCCCCGTTTACTGTGGGCTCTAGGGGAGGAGGAGGCTGGGGGCCTCAGCTTCCGGCCTGAAGAGGTATATGTCTTCCAGTCCACGGGGGGCAGCGGGCTCTGGGAACGGCTGATAGTCATCGTAGGTTGGGGCTGCGAGGGCCCATCCTGCACCCTCACCTCATGCTGCACCGGTGGGACAGGGGGCTTCTGGAAACTGCCCGTCTTGTGTGCTACCAACACAGTCCCCCCAAGAGAGAGGAGAGGAGGAAGGGGTTAAATTCCTGCTGATAGGGCCCACTGTTCTCCCCTAGCTGTCGCATGCTCCAAACCCACATTACAGACAGTAGGACCTACAGTGGCAGTGCTAGAATTTCCTCATAAGAATTCAGGGGACGAAATCTGGTTAGGGGGCCCAGTTCCGGGTGCTAATAGAGGTTATGGGAGGACTAAAGACCCCTCCAAGTCATACTCCATGCCACCACCGTGTACAACAAAGCCAGAACTCAGCCCAGCCAAGAGCCCCCTGACCAAATGCTGATTCTGTGTGTTTGGCGTCATCTTGTGGCTATGACTGGTATTGCACTAGGGCTGCCTCCCTTCCTTCCTACACCTGAGGACGTCATACCAGTAATTTTTTTTTTTTTTTAACACCAGTACCTTCTATAGTATCTTCCTTTCTCCATCCCCACATACTTCTTGCCCCTGGAGATCGGACCTACCTCCTACCTCTGCTTCTGGCCTCCCGACCCAGAGCCATAGGGAAGGGACAGACTCTCAGGGGACTCACAGAGGGATGTGCACCGGCAGGGGTCATGTTTGTCCAGATAATGGCCGAGGGTGTCCCAGCCGCCCCCCACGCGCACCATCACGTGGTTCCGGAGGATCTGTAGGGGACAAGGATGAGGTTGGGAGCAGGATGGAGGGTGTCTCCTCTTCCTGGAGCAGCCTACTTTTTTCCAGCAGGCACTCCTATCCATGAACACACGATCACGCAGGTTCTCCTTGCACGGGTGTATTGTTGGGGGGGTGGCGTTGTGTATTTTGCAGCCTGCCTCTCCTCCACAACTAGCATTGGATGACACATGTTGTCAAGCCTGACAAACAGGCTGACAAACAGAGTTGCCCCACAGTTAGACGAGGGATCTCACAAGCACTGTGCACCCTGGCCCCACAGCACTCTCTTCTCTCCCTTCACTGGAAAGAGATTTTCACCTGCACATGCCTGTATCAGAAATGTGGCCCAAGGGTCCCAGGTGGCTCAGTTGGTTAAATGTCTGACTCTTGATTTTGGTTCAAGTCTATCTATCAAGACTATCTCGGGGTTGTAAGATCGAGCCCCACATTGGGCTCTGGGCTGAGTGCGGAGTTTGCTTGGGACACTCTCTCTCCCTCTATGCCCTGCCCCCCATCTCTAAAAAAGTGGTCCCGCTTTGTTCTGTAATGGGTGTGCCAAGGAATCCTGGGAGTGCCATCCACCCCACTCTGGGACCCTGGGACAGGTCACAGTCTCTCTGGGTTTCCATTTCCTCAGCTGAAATTCCTAGTCCCGACCTACTTCATGGAGCTCTTGGTTCAGGGGCTGGGTGAGGACCCAGGAAGCTGGCTCCGTCTCCAGTAATGGCCTGCGATCAAGGAGAGGGCTTGGCCAAGCCTCTAGGTACAATCTGTTTCTGGTGAGGCATGGCCGGTTATAAGGGGATGGGCAGCTAGGGGCACATCTCACAACTGGACTGCTACTCACTCTGCAGGATATACCAAGCCAGGCATGTGAGGTATGGACGATGGGGCCCATGTGGCTGGGCTGTGCACTGATCACAACTTGTGGTTCTCATGCCCCTTGCTCTGACCAAGCATGTGGAGAGAGTGGAGGCAAAGGACATTCAAGAATACCCGTCATACTCCATTGCTGCCTGGAAAACCCTCTGCACTGGGCTAAGGTGGAGAAGATGGGGGCAAGGTTCTGGCTGCCCTAAGGGGAGGAAGGGGTAGTAGGATCACCAACTTTGCCAACCACCTTCCAGGAATTCCGCAAGGGAGAGAAAGAAAGCCCCAAGGCCTGATAGGTTAGGGTGAATGGTGACTTCCTGCGCTTGCCCTCAGTCCTGGGCAAGGTCCCATGAAAGGCATCCCTATTCTGCTGATCCAGGGGACACCCCAACTCCGGTCTCCAGACTTACCCGGATGAAGATGAGGGTGTTAGAGTCCCCCACGCGGTACTTCCCCTCAGACACTTTGACCATGGAGAACTGGACTGGGCACGTGCAGCGGCTCACGAGGCTCCGAACCTGTGGGCAGTGATAAAGGGCTCAGTCTCCCCTCAGCACAGGTGCCCAAGCTCCCTACCCTCTACCCTGGGCCAAGCCCAATGAGGGGAAGCCTGTCTGTCCCCAGAGCCAGCCTCCAAGTTTCTGCCGAGGTCAGGGCTGGGGGCTGAGAAACGAGTGCAGAAAACTTTTAATGCCCACCGAGAAGGAGACCTCGAGTGCCTATAGTCCAAGTGCCCTTGTGGGGGCACAGCTGACGGGGGGCAGTGGAGAAATGATGAAGAAGGTGGACCTTGGAATCTGACAGGCTTCTGCTGGAGTCCTGCCTCCACCGCACCACAGGCCTTGGGCAAGTTAAGGAACCTCCCTGAGCTCGACTCCTGGGTAGTAGAGACGGGTTAATCCCAGTAATTTCCTATGCAGCGCCCCCTCGGCGCCAGACACTGTTCCGAGTACTTCCTATACGCTGGCTCACTTAATATTGAGCGGCCATAAAAAGAGGGGACTAATTACACCTCCACGCTACGGATAAGGGAACTGAGGCACAGAGAGGTTAAATAATTTGCCCCAAGTCACACAGCCGCGGAACGGTGGAACTAAGACTTGAAGCGAGGCGTCAGAGACGGTGCCAGAGGCTGTGTTCTCAATAGCCGTCTGGCGGGGGGCTCGGTGAGAGAGATCTAGGGCGCGGAATTTTGATGAAAACGTAACAAGCAGCTTAGCTGGGGCGATATGTGATGAGGATTGAGGCTCCGAGTGGAACACGGCTGAACCAAAGCCGCACGGAGAATTCATTCGCGGGTTGGGGGGGGCGCTGGGGCTCGATAAGTAGGAGGCTCCTAGCGGCGCGCGCCCCGGCGGGGGGGGGGCGGGGCCGACGGGGCGGGGCGGGGCCTGGAGGGCGTGCCCAGAGCCCCTCACCAGCTGGTCCAGGTGGCGGAAGTGGCAGGGCCGCCGCGCTGGGGGCTCGGGCGGTGGCGGGTCCGGCGGGGGCAGGGCCAGCTCCTGCCGCAGCTCCTCGTCGATCTCCTCCTCCAGCCGCACCAGGGTGGGCGCCGCCACGCCGAAGCGCCGGGCTCGGCGGCCCAGCTCCAGCAAGCACAGCACCACATTCTTCACGTTCTTGCGTAGCACCAGGTCCTCGGTCTCGAACATCACCACCTCTGGCAAGCGGGGCGGAGGGGGGAAGGTGGGGCAGGCAGCCTGAGCCCCCTGCTGACCTCCACCCAGCGGAGTAGCCGGTAGAGCCCTGGTAGAGCGCGGTCTGGAGGCACCACGGAAGGGTAGGTGGGGGTGGGGGCTCGGATCGCCGGGTCTTGGAGTCAAGCCGGCCCCTAGAAGGCGTCTGAGCAGAACTGTTCAGTCGCTCAGGGCAGAGTAGGTGGCCCGCCTAACAGGATAGGCTGGGGTGAGAAGAGGTGACACAGCCAAGATGAGAAGCCCAGAGCCCCACTGTGGGCTAGCCCCACCTTGCCCTTCTCGCTCCTCCGTTTGACAGTAGGGGTCTAGGAGTAAGAAGCAGTTTGTTCTCCTTCCCACCCACAAGGCTCATCTCCAATATCCAGCAGACATCTGGAACTCAGCCCTCAGCCCACATATAAGCAGGCAGGGTTGAGCCTGACTGCCCGAATTGGAGTCCCGACTCTCCCACCCAGCAGCTGTGTCCTTGGGCTAGTCGCTGAGCCTCGGTCTCCTCCTCTGTAAAGTGGGATGTAGACTATTTCAGGGGGTTGCTGTGAAGACAGGCATTAGATGTCTGCAGCCAGGATCTGGCTACATGGGAAGTGCTCGGTGAGACACTGGCTTTTTCTCAGCCTTCCGGTCCTACTCCACACTGCCTTGCCAGCAGCCAGGAGCTGGGCCTGACTCTTCCCTCTGCCTCACCTCACACTCCTTTTGGCCTAGAGGATGGCACAACATCCAGCTTCATCCCACTAGGCCTAGGAGATGAGGGGCCCTGTCCTGTCCCTCCCCTGTGCCTCAAAAGCTTCAGCAGCTGGCCCCTTCCTAATGTCCACTTGCCTGCCTCCCTGTCCTCCCCCCAGCCTACCCTAGCCCTGTGCCCTCACCCACCCTGGCTTCTCTCAGTCATCCAAACACAGCACCTTCTTTGTGCCTTTGCCCCTGCTGTCCCCTGCCTAGAATTCCCTTTCCCACAAACTTCTATTTGTTCCCCAAGACTCAGCTCAAATCTTTCTCCTCTGAGTGGCCTTTCTTGTCCCCCACTACCCACCTGTTTCCTCCCCTGGCTCCTCAACACATAGACTTCTGTTTGGGACTTTTAGCACACTGGGCTGTAATTTGTGAATCTATCCGTCTTTCTTCCTAGCATGAACTCTTTGGACACTGGGTCTCAGTCCTCTTGGTCCTTTATGCCCAGCACAAAGGAGATAGGGACTAAGCGTATGTTTGTTGAATGAGTGCATCATTCAATCAACACATTTATTTACTGAAGATTTACTATGTGACGGGGGAAACTGAGGCACAAAATGGGACGAGCTGGCTCAAAGCCAATGAGGAAAGAGGACCTGGCCCCTGACTTGTGGTGCTTGAGCCTTAGAGAGGAGGTGGGTTCTGGCAGGATGGGGGCATGGGGAGGCAGAGGCAGGATGGTTTACCTTGGATGCCCATCTCCTTTCGACACCACTGGATGAAGTTGGAGACGTTGTCCCGGGCCTGGAAGGTACCCGGCTGGGCGGCCTCATTGCAGGAAACCCCACCTCGAGGCAGGGGAATCCTTTGGGCTTGGGCAGGTGCCTCAGCCAGGAAGGCCAGGGCGGCCTCAGTGATGGCATTGGCATGCCGGCACAGCACCAAGCCTGTCTCCAGGACCTGCAGGAAGTTGGAGGCGTCGATGTCCAGCCCGTAGAGATCCCGAAGCCACTCGGCCAAGTCCTCCATCATGGCTTCCAGGTACTGCTCGCTGGACTTAAAGGGCCGGATGCTACACACTGGTGACCCCAGGGTCCCAGGCCTCCTCCCGCGTCCCCTAGGCTGGGGCATGGTTGGACCCTCAGCAGGGAGGAGATGGGTGCCTGTCTTCACTCCTGCTACCTGTTGGCCCTTGGCTGGTTTTCCCTGACTCAGGGGTGCCCCTTCTACCCTTCGTGAGACCGGGACTTCCGCCTCTGCTACTTGCCGGCCTCAGCCAGGCCCCCGCCCCCCCACATTCCTCAGTGCCTGCCGGAACTTTCCCTACTTGGTGGCCCTGCAGTGACCTCACTCTCAGGCTGCCCAGTTTGCCCAGAGTTCCTCACCTCCCAGGACAGATGGAGGTGAGGATGCTGCTCTCTACCCCCCAGGACTAGACTGGTCCGGCAGGCTGCCTCCCACCCCCAGGGGGCTGGTAGCAGCAGCGGAGCTCCGCTCCAGCTGTCAGCCTCCCCACTCTGCTTTCCCTTCCTCTCCTTGGAGACAGCGCTGCTACAAACACTCCTCCTTAACCCTTCGAGGCAGGCGGCCAAGGACTGCCCCGCGCAGCCCGACCTGACCCTCAGAAGCCCTTGGAGGGAAGGCTAGGGCTGGTTTCTCTCCCTGGGTTGAAGGATGGGGCTTTGGGGGGGCTGGGGAGTTGGGGAGGAAAGCAGGGCCGGGGTTGCCGAGCCCCTTGGTGTTTAGCGAGCACTGTAAGGTGGGGCTGAAGGATACACGGCGCAGTAGTCTGAAGACATGACTTCAAGCCTGGCCCCTTCCCTGTACCCCTCTGTGACCTTCATATGCCACCTCACCCCTCTGTGCCTCAGTTTCCTCAGCTGTACAGGGGGAATAGTGTCTACCTCTGAGTGGGTGCTCTGAGAAGTAAAGGGATGATGTAGACGCAAAGTTTCAGGACACGCACCCATTTGGGACGGGGTGGGTCCCAGCTCTCGCTGATTCTCCCAGCAGCCCTGCTGATGTCCCGTGATCCCTGCTTTCTCTGAGAACCTGCTCCATCCCCCACTCTAACCACAGGATTCCTCTAGAGCCTGCTGTGGGCTGTCAGAACCGCAGCACCTCACCCTGGCCACAGCAAAGCTCTCCTTCAGTAAATATTCGGAAGTTCCTATGTGCCAGGCACTATTACAGGCCTGAAGAGAGAGCAATATGGAGGCTCCATACATGTTAGTGGGGGACAGGTGACAGGTGACAAACATGTAAATCCACAATAAGTCAGATGGCGATAAATACCAGGGAGAAAAGTAAAACACTAAGAGAGACGGAACAGTGTGTGGCATTTTATGTGAGCTTGTCAAGGGAAAGCCTCACTGATGTGGTAATATTTGAACAGAGGCATGAGGGTAATAAGGAAGCAGGCCCTGCAGGTATGTGGGGGAAGGGCATGCGGGCAGAGGGAACAGCCAGTGTGATACCTCCAGACAGGAGTGTGCGTGGTGCTGTCCAGGGATAGCTAGGGTATGAGGCAGACGGGACATGGATGCCCAGATCAGGCCGCACTTTTCTTTAATTTGTGGAGATAATTTTCTTTCAGTTATTTTCAAAAGGCACCAGGACTGTGATTATTGTGTCCATTTCATGGATGAGGGAACAAGAAAACTGAGGTGGGGAGGAAGCCTCTCTACCTCCCGCTACAGACCTCTCCATAGGGTCCATTGGGTGCCTTGGCAAAGTGGCAGCTGGTCTTCCCCAGGGGGAGAGAACAATACAGAAGCCAGTGTCTTCAATGTCCAGCCTGGAAAGTCATGCTGTCACTTCCACGATATCCCATCGGTCACCCAGGTCGGCCTTACATGGGAGGGCACTGCATTGGAACACGAATTCCAGGAGTCACGGGCCATGGGGAACCTTCCTAGAGGCCTGTTATCCCTGTACAGAAGGGCTAGTTGTTTTTTCATGTGTGCTAATAAAATCCTATTATGTTCAGGTAGTAGCTGGAGCTTCCTTGAAATGTGGGAAGGTGGGCTCAGCCCCAGAAAAGGAACCCTGATAGGTTCAAGTCAGTCATGGCAGAGCTAAGATTGAAGTTTCTGCTGAGGCTCCAAGATGCCGTAGAGGCAGCAAACCCAAAAAGGAGTAAGACTGTATGCACTCTTTATTGAGGCATTATCCAAAAGTGGCCACTTGATGCTCAGATTTCTCTCCCACTAGACTCTCTCAAGAGTTAGGCTGTTGCAGAGCGGGGGATAGTTTGCAGAGAATTGCAGCTATGCTGTGGGTCTCATGGCAGGCCACAGAATGGCCCCCAGAGAGAGCTGTGTCCTTATACCCAGAAATTGTGGATGTCCTCTTAGAGGGCCAAAGGGACTGTGCAGATAATCCAGATCATCAAGGCCGACTTGAAATGTAATCACAAGTGTGGGGCAGAGTGTGGTCTGACTACAGAAGCAGGAGAGATGTGCCCGTCAAGCAGAGATCGAGGGGGTCGCAAGCCAGACACCCTGCAGTCTCTGGAAGTCGGAAGAAGCAAGGAGCAGATTCTCCCATGGAGTCTCCGGAAAGAACCAGCCCTGCCAGCACCTCGATTTTAGTCCTGTAAGACTCATTTCAGACTTCTGACCTTCAGAACTGCAAAAGAATAACTGTGGGTTTTTTTTTTTAAGATTTTATTTATTTGGCAGAGATCACAAGTAGGCAGAGAGGCAGGCAGAGATAGAGGGGGAAGCAGGCTCCCCGCTGAGCGGGGAGCCTGCAAAGGAGCTCCATCCCAGGACCCTGAGATCATGACCTGAGCTGAAGGCAGACGCTTAACCAACTGAGCCTCAGCAAGGGGAGAAGCAGAGAGAGGGGCTTCAGTGGGACCAGTCAGAGAACTAGACGTTTATCCCCCATCACTAGGGAGACTCAGTGAACTGAAGTCTGTCTGACTCCTGTGTGGGAGACTGAAAATGCAAACTCCGGGCCTGCTAGTGCTCCATGCTGGGGACCAAGGAGAGGGCTGCGCTGGAATCAGCAAGCAATCTCCTCATAGCTGGAACAGAGGATGGGTGAGTGCTTCCTGTGTGCCTCTCCACCAGGGAAGGGGTCAGTAGAGGGGAAGCTGGCAGTGGACCAGCAGGTTCCTGGGGGTGCAGGAGGGATGAGTGACCCCCAGAATCCAGTGTACCCCCCTAGAACCAAGGGACTGCCTGAATAAGGGCAGGAAAGGCAAACAGCAGTGGTCAGTCAGCTGAGAAGGAAGGAGAGGCAGAGCAAGGGGGAGGGAGGACCACCTCTTCTGCCTGTCACCCTATCACACTGTGGCCACCGGTCATGGCAGGCCCCAGCTGGGGGGAGATGCAACATTATATCAACTTTCGGTGACCACAGTGACCACTCTTCCATGGCCTAACAGTTCTCTGAAAAATTCCTAAGACCTGAATTGTCCTCCAGGGACAAGGGAAGAAAGCTTTCTTCCCCTTGAGCAGGTTTAAAGGGACTACAGGAGGCAAAGAAAGATTATTTCATAACTATACTCCCTGAGGCCCTCTTGACCACAGGTGTCAATTACAACCAGGCCAGGTCAATCTTGGCCCTCCCGTTTCTTTTCTCAGATGGTTTAGGAGGGGTGTGTGCCTCAGTTCTGGCCAGTTGAGGCTCAAAGAGAAACCTGCTGGAGGGGTTCTGAGAAGTCCTGGCCCTGCGGAACCTTTTATTCTGCTTTGGTCATGATTGCTCCAGGCCAGGATGCTTGGAGCTGCAGCAGCTATTTTGCAACCAAGAAGAGAGGGCAGAGGGGAAAGATGAGAAGATGCCTGGGTCTCTCATAACCTCATCCCGCCACTGAGCCAACCCTGGAGCCCCCCACTTCTGACTTCTTTTCTTTTTTTAAGAAAGATTTTATTTATTTATTTGACAGACAGAGATTACAAGTATACAGAGCAGCAAGCAGAGAGACGGGGAAACAGGCTCCCTGCTGAGCCCAGGACCCTGAGCCAAAGGCAGAGGCTTAATCCACTGAGCCACCCAGGTGCCCCCCACTTCTGACTTCCTAAGTGAACTAATACATTTTATGAGGCTTAAGTCACTATTAGTCAGGCACTCTGATATTCCACCAACTAAATACATCCTAACATGATGTTCAAAGAGCAAGAGACGTGTGTGTGTGTGTGTGTGTGTGTATCCCCACTTGGGTGGCCCTAATATCCCATCTTATTGGATATTTCCTTTTGTAACTTATCTTTATTGCTCAACTAAAATGAACACAGCATCTGTGTTATACCTGGTCATTACAAGTTAATGAGCTATGTATACTACTAGTTTACACGTTAAAATCTAAAAAAGTACAAAAATTACAGCTTTAGGGGCGTCTGGGTGGCTCAGTAGGTTAAGCATCTGACTCTTGATCTCAGTTCAAGTCTTGATCTCAGCATCTGAGTTCAAGGCCACACTTGTCCTAGAGCCCACTTTAAAAAAAAAATTAGAGCTTTACTTTTGACAAATGATCTCATTTTGTCTTCTAGATTTCTGTGAATGGCAGGAAATAATGCTTGTGCTAGCCAATAAAATGTAGCTCATTCTTTTTCTGGACTTAAGCAGTTTCCTTTGGACACAGCTCTAGTCAAGTTTGAATTCATACTCATTAGCAGTACAATTTCTCCCCTTTCAGGGGGTCTTCCAAGGTGGCATCTGAGAGCAGGAGACATGCTTCTGTTCCTGGTGTAGTGGGACTACCTGTTGTCCCGCTTTCACTGCAGACCGTATTACAACTCTGTGATCAATTTCCCGTGTGGCTTTATGCTGGTATTTGTTTGTTATGACAACCCAACTTTTTAGGAAGGTCCCACAAAACCCAAAATATCCCTGAGAAGAGTGAATGGGAAAAAAAAAAACCCCACACACAGACAACAACCCAACAACAGTGAATGGACACCCTAAGGATGATAAAGGGCTTCTGGGCAGATCCAAGTGAGAGAGGCAGGATGAAATGAATGCCCAGACCAGAGGAATCTCCTTTTGTGTTTCTTGGCAGGATGTTCCCTAAAAGCCACTACCTAGCCTCAGTGGTTTGGAGGTGCCTGGGGCACCAAGGACATTAAATCTTAGGTAGTGACTCAAGAAAGTCATTCCTGGTGCCAGTGGCCAGGTGTGCCCTCACAGTGGCTTCTCAATTGGGGCGTTCCTGTGGTGGGATCTTGGCTGTGTTCACAATCCCTCTAGAGTTCCTGTCCAATTGCCAAGCCTTCTGGCCATTCTACGAGCTTCCACTATTCCTTGTCTTTAAATTAGCCAGAGTGAGCTTTAGAATTTTGCCATCCAGAGCCACAGTGGTTCTTTTAGTAAACGTAAGGAGAATGGGTTTCCTGGGAGACAATTCTCAGTGGGCCTTTTGCAGTTCTGCTTTGTCTCACAAGTAGAGGTGCTGACTTTTCAAAGGTATTTAACAGAATGAACAGTCTTGGAGGGTAGTGATGGCCTCTCTTTCTGGAGCAAAGTTCAGATTTGTGTACTGCACGTTACAGGAGATTTGGGTTCCTAAGCTCAGAGCTTCTCTGGTGATGCAGACCCCCGCACATGCAGGCATTCACGGGCCCATCCCCGTGGCACCCAGGGGACAAGGGGCAGGCGGTGCCGACAGGAACAGGCTGCTGATGTACCATGAGGAATCCAGTCCTTTTCTCTGATCCAGGAGCCTCATGTTTTTGGCACACCCTGGACGCCCTGGCAAGTAAACTTGCTAGCGTGCAAGAGGAGTCAAGTTCAGACCCCTCCCAGGTCTTGACAGGGTGGCCCCCCCTGTGACTAGCAGATTCCCAAGAGCTGTTCTATGCTCTTTGTTCTATATCCCACCCACCAGCTTCCCCCAGACTGGGAGACCCCACTCCCCTCCACCCTCAGACTGGGATGGAAACCAAGTCATTTTTCCCTGTCAGACGGAGGCTCTCCAGAGCTGGGTTTGCATCCTCTGAGCCCTCAGCCTACTCCTGTCTCTGACAACACACACCTCTGAGAAGGCCTGGAAAAGAAGTTGTGTTTCCAAGGCCCCATGATTTGATTCCCTCCCCCAGCTCCAATTCTCACAGACACATACACGACATTCGGGAGCCACACCCGACTCTTGCCCAGGCCCTGCTTCCTACTGGACTTAGAGGCATTTCCTCGGCTTCTCAGAGCTAAGGCAATGAGCTGGAAGTAAGGGGATTAGGGAGCCAGGAAGAGGAAGGATAGAGAGAAGACAGAAAGGGGAGGAGAGAACATAATGATACAGGTAAACATAATGCTTGGAGGGCTTTCTGTGGGCCAGGTAAAGTCTGGTGCTGTGTGACTGTCTCTAATTTACAGATGAAGAGACTGAGGGTCAGACAACATGCTGAAGGTCACATAGCTCTTACACTTATATGGCAAAGCTGGGATTTGAACCCAATCTACTGGCAGCCGAAGCCACCACTTTCTGCCCTTTAATCCCTTGCCAAGAGGGAAGGTCGGAGGGGGGACACCTGGGTTTCAAGTGCTCTTGGAGGTTCTAGAAAAGGCAACTATTCCTGGGTGGAACCCTAAGGGCAGGTGAAGTTCCAGCCTCACCCCTTGTGATCCAACAGAGGCCCTAGAGGTCAGATAAAGTTCCGTGCGTTCTGGGAACTCTGTCTCATCCCAGTCCTTGATCGGGAGAAGAGGGCAGCACAGCCTTGGGAAGAATGGATAAGCATGGTGAGTGGGGCTGGAGATGGGCTGGAGACTTAGGACAGGACCATTGACTCCTGTCAAGTGTGGCTGCAAACCCAGTGTGGACCACCTCATCCATCGCCATGACAACCCCACAGAAGTCCAGCCTTTTCTAAGTTACTTGTACAAGTCCTCCCCTCTCTCTTTCCTGAATATCCTTGACATCTTCTCCTTCATCTTCATCTGCTGCTGTTTGGACCTTTGTCGGCTCTGGCAGGGACCGCTGTGACAATGCCTAAGTGGGTGTCCTCATCCTGCAGAGAGACCATCCTAAAACACACTGAGCACAGCCCTCCATCAGAATGTCCAGCGGCCCCCCACTCCTGAAGGGCAGACTCCAAACTCCATAGCCTAGCACCCGAAGTCCCAACCTTTCTTTCTAACCTCATTTCCTGTTCCCATTTCTCTCAAAAATTTCCAGCACCCATTTCTGGCTGTGCACTAAGCCTGCCTTTCACAACCAAAAGGCTCCTTAGTGTGTTTTCTAACAAAAAGTGCTACAGACCCTGGTTTTCCAGCTTCAGCAACATCGAGAACTGGCAGATTCTTTGAAACAACTTTTTTGGGAAAGGTTTTGGAAATCTTGGATGAAATTCAGAGTCCCCTTGGTTACCTCCCTCCTCCCTACCTGAGGTGGTTGCGAAAATGAAGAGGCACAATGTATGAAGAATTTCTCACAGTGAATGCATACAGCTGGTGCTCAGTACATGTGAACTAGAACACTAATTTTGTCATGCTCCTTTGTCCCCAACCTCTTTTAAACAGGATGGGCAGGGGCCAATAGGAATTCTCTTGACCTTTCCAGGGCAAACCACAGTGGTGTCTCCCCAGCCCTCATCCCCCTCATCCCCCTGCTTTTCCGTGGAAGTCTAGCTCCTCAGTCCAGCAAAGAGCAGCACAAACACAGAGTGGTGCCAGGGGGGAGGGTAGGAGGTTGCTGAGTGGTGGACTCCTGCTGGGAGAGGCCAGGTTACTTCCCATGGCAGTCCCGCAGCGCCGACTGCCAGGATTACTGTTCTGAGTTCCGAAGTTTGTGCTCTACAGAAGGCTGGAGGGACACTGGTGGCTGAAATCCAGCTGGCCAGCTGGTAACTGGGATCAAGCCTGGAAGGAAGAACAAACACCTTTCCCTAACTGGCTCACTCCTAGGGCAGCTTTTTCCTAACTGGTCCGCCGGTGGTAGTGGTGGCGGTGGCGGTGGCGTGTGTGTGCGCGCGCGCACCTGCACGCGTGCCCTGGGTTTGCTCCTCGCAGCTGAGCTTCCTTTTTTTTTTTTTTAAGTAGATGTCCCATGGCTTTTTTTTTTTTAAGATTTTATTTATTTGACAGACAGAGATCACAAGTAGTCAGAGAGGCAGGCAGAGAGAGACAGAGGAGGAAGCAGGCTCCCTGCTGAGCAGAGAGCCCGATGTGGGGCTCCATCCCAGGACCCTGGGATCATGACCTGAGCCGAAGGCAGAGGCTTTAACCCACTGAGCCACCCAGGCGCCCCGCAGCTGGGCTTCCTTAAGGCCAGCCCTGGGCAGGGCACTTGACAGAGTGCCTGCTACCTGCCTCACAACCACCCTGGAGATGAGCATTACTTTTACAGATGGGGACACGGAGCTGGACAGAAGCGACGTGACTTGCCCCGAATCCTCAGCGAGGAAGCCTAGAAACCTGGGAAATGGGGGGCACCCGGCAGGCCCTGTCTCACCCTGGAAATCACCCTGCACACTCTGTAATCCTCGCTTTGGGATCCTGCTAGCCTAGGGCAGCCCGTGCACACTGTCCTTCAGGCGCCTACCTTTTTTGGGGGCTGGGGGTCGGGCTGTGGCCAGCAGTCAGGGTACCCGGCTCTTCCCGGGGGACAGCGGGCCTACGCTGACCTCCCCCCGCCCGCCCCGCAGGAGTGAAGACCCCCTTGTGGAAGAAGGAACTGGCGGAGCCGCCGCCCAGCGAGGCGGAGGCGGCCGCAGAGGAGGGATCGGAGGAAGGGGAAGAAGAAGAGGACGAGGAGGAGGCGGAGGCGGCGGCGGCAGCGAGGCCCGCGGAGCAGAGCTGGGCGGAGGGCGAGGCGCCGCGCGGGGAGGCGGAGGGCGGCGAGGGCCGCGAGCGAGGCTCGGTGTCCTACTGCCCGTTGCGCCAGGAGTCCAGCACCCAGCAGGTGGCGCTGCTGCGACGCGCGGACATTGGCTTCTGGGGCTGGCTCGGGCCCTTAGCCCTGCTGGGCGGCCTGGCGGCTCCCGCGGACAGGTGAGGGCGGGCCCGGGCTGGGGCGGGCGGCGGGAGGGGACCGTAGGGGGGCACTGAGCGTCCCGGCGGGAGGGGACGGCGCGGGGCACTGAGCGACCCCGGCCCCGCGCAGGAAGCGGAGCCTCCCGGAGCCGCCCTGCGTGCTGGAGACGCGGCGCCGGCCGCCTCGCGCGGGGGGCTGTGCGCGCTGCGAGATCCTTTTCTGCAAGAAGTGCAGGAACCTGCACAGCCACCCGGCCTACGTGGCGCACTGCATTCTGGAGCACTCCAATCCGCGTACGGCGCGGGCTTCGGGGGGCGCGGGGGCCGCCGGGTGCCCCTGAGCGCCCCCGCCGCCAACCCTTGTGCCCTCCGTCTGCGCCTGACCCCAGCCTCCCCGCCACCACCTCCTCTTCTCCGATGCGGAGCGCTCTCCCGCACACTCCACAGAACTGCCCCTTCCCAGAGTTCCTTCTCCAAGCACGCAGGCCGGCCCACGGTCGCCACGGGCGTTCTCACCTGTCAACGTAAGCCCACCCACGGCTGAGCCCAGTATCACCTGGGGCGCCATGCCTCCATTAGCGCCTCCCGAGAGCTCCCCTCGGAGCGGCACCCAGTGCCTCCCGCCCGCCTGACTCGCGTCCCCAGGCGCAGGCTCATATTCATCTCCTGGGTAGTTCAGGTCCTCTGGCCCAGTGGGTAGAGGCGTCGCCTAGAGAAACTAATCCCTGAGTTCCCTCGCGGCTGAGAAACCTGCCCCTGCCTTTTCAATCACCCAATAAAGCCTCTAACGAAATGTCAAAGCCTTGAAGTGGGGCCAGGTGGCTCCCTTGAGGGTGATAAAGACCCTCCTTCGCCTTCCCCAGGGTTCAGGTCAGAGGGAGAAGGGCAGGCAGAGCGCCTCCTCCCTCCATCTCCCCCAGACAGGGTGGAACAAAGCACTTGCATCCAAGGGCAGTCAAAGGCCACCCCCCACCCCCAACCGCACAGAGAAGAAAAGGAAGGCAGAGGGCCAGGAATGCCCCTGGGGAGCTGAGGGCTGAATCTTGCCAGATCATTCTCCCCTTCCCCTGGAAGCCTGGTCTTGCTGAGGTCAGTGTTTGTGCAAATGAGGCACTGGCAGGTGTGTGGGGTGGGGGGTGGGGGGCAGGGAGGACAAGAGAACCAGATGCTGAAACTCTGAGACTGTTTGAGGCAGAAGACAAGAGAGGCTGGAGAGCTGGTTCCTTCTCCAGGAATCCCAGCTATTCTTGGCCAGCCAGCCAGCTCCTGGAACGCTGCGTGTGTGGCCTGAAGAATGGGGCCATTGTAAGCACCAGGCCTCCCCTAGCCTGCAGGGACCCCAGCGTCTGCAGCAGCACTGCCCTCCAGAGAGGCCCCCATCCTCTCCCTGCCACCCCTGGCTTTCCAGCTAGCCTGGAAGTGAGGGAGGATGGGGACATTTTGCTTTTTCAGGCCACCTCTCCCCATCACGAGGACTCACAGTCTGTAGTATTGGCTTGGATGGAAAAGAACGTGGTTCCAGCCTCTCCAGCATCCGTGCCCCACCTGCTCTCACTGGAAACCATTCCAAGAAAGGCTGATGCCTGCTTTGGGGCCCATGAGCTGGGGGCTCCGCTTTATTTCAGCCACCCCTCCCCAAATGGTGCCCAGAAGGCCTGCATCAGTGTCCCTCTTGCTCTGGGTTTTGACCTCCCCCTACCACCCCCAAGGCTCTCTGAGGTTGGAAATCCTTGTACCCAACCCACCCAAGGTTTCTGGAGGTGAGGCTTCTCATTTAAAAAGACACAATTCTCCAAAAACTGAGCCAGGAGGTCCTGAGAGGAAGGAGACAGTCTTGCAAAGTGGTCCCAACCTCTCCATCGAGTTCTGCACCCTTCCTGGCCGCCCAGTGCTGTTGCCTCCCGGTCAGAAGTGTGCCTTTAGCAGAAGAAACAAAATCCCTAAGGCTTGGGGAGGAGAGTCCTTCAGGGGAAGGGCTGTGGGGTTGGAGACCCTTTCTGGCTTCTCCTTGGATTGATCCCACAAAGATTGATGTCTTAAGAGCACAAAGCCATTCTCCAGGGCACAAATGCTAACTTTCCTGCCTGGTCTTGTGCACGGAGGCTCGGAGGCTTCCAAGACAGGTCCTTCTCCTGGGGCAGAGGACACATGTTGGCCACGAGGGCACCAGCAATTCACTAAGGGATGGGAGCATCTTCAGAACAGGGCGCCCCCCGAATTGGCATGCCAGCAGCCCATCCAGGGCAGCTCTGTGGCCCAGCGGCCTGAGGTGGTCACCCGTAGTTTGGTCTGGTCAAGGCGCCAGTAGCGGTCATCTCTGAAGAAGATGATTGAGCCGTCCGGCCGTGGCAGGGCACCACTGACCTCCTCAGGGACACCACCCCAGTCCCGCAGGCCTCGGGGGTAGTAGGGCTCCACCTGCAGTCCGTCTTGGGCCAGCACGTAGTAGCGGGCACCCTTGAAGAGGACGAGTCGGCCCAGAGGAGGGAAGAAGAGGGCCGCGTCGGGGTGGCGGGGCAGGCCCCCTGCCCTGCACAGCTGTGGTGAACCCCACACTGGCTTGGGGCCCCGGAACCTCCAGCATCGGCTCCCTGTAGTGCATCAGGAGAGCCAAGGTGAGCTGGTGGCTGTCACCCTTTGGTCCTCCACCTCACCTCTGTCCCCCCCAGACCTGTGCTCCCCCTCATGTTGGAGCCCAACGTGGTCGGTGTTTGTGATCATCAAAATGGATTCCATGGTACTAGTAATTCATTATACCCAGTAAGGAGGGACAGTGGTGGCCAGCTTCCAGCAGGTGTCAGCAGAGGGCAGACAGTGCTGCAGGGGCATCTCCCTGAATGGGCAGGGGACCACAGGGAAGGCCAGTGAGGGCAGGAATTTCTGTTTTGTTCACGACTGTATCCCAACACCCCCAACTGTGTCTGATGCGTACAAGGCACTCAGTATCTGTTGGGTGAGTGAAAATATTTACCCAAATATACTGCATGCTCCTTGTGACATGTTTTAATCCTCTCCCCCCAACACACTTGAGGGATTATTTTTCCCATTCAAGATAATTCAAGTCCAAGTGACAGGCCCAACCTCACAGAGCCAGGATTCCAAGGAAGTAGGACTTTTCTGCTGGATTGCAGAGCTCAGGAGTGGTCCTCTGTTTTCCTTCTCTGCAGCTCTCCCACCCTCCCTCTCTGGGACAACCTCAACACCCATGCCCCGTAATCCATCACTGAAGGAACCTCCTGGTAGAGTTCCCTGGAGCCACAGGTTCAGAGTGGAGTTGGGACTCCACCCCTCTTGACCTGGGAGAGAACACCTCCCTTCTGTGGGCCTCAGTTTTCTCATCTGCCCCAAAGCTGGTACCTTTGAAGAAGCAGAAGTCTCCACTGTCCAATGATACAGCAGCAGCCTCAATGTGGGGGGGCAGCCCCGCCCACCTTTCCTGTAGTGGGTGTGGCTCTGAGACATTGCCATCAGCAGACACCTCCCAGAAGTGGCTTCCTTGAAAAATGTACAGTCGCTGTTGCCCATCTGTCCGGAGACAAGAGAGTTGAGTGACCATCAGCCTCTTGCCTTCTTTCCAGGGAAGGTGCTTTCCTAGAACCAGCTTCCCAGACTTAGGAGAGAGGGTGTAGAGAGCACAGCTGGGGAAGGTGCACAGGAGGAAGCAAGTGTTTTGCTTGGCATGGGGCTTGCTACCCCTGCACAATGCTTGTGGCTTGGGATTTATGGATTTTATTATTATTAACCCCACCTCGTATTCCAGCTCTGGAGACCCCTGGAGATGTGGAAGAGAAAGGAAAAAGACAGTGAGGCGCAGGTGGGACCATCTTACCTACAGTGATGGCATCAAAGGAAGAGTGGCAATATTTAGGACCCTGGATTTCAGGGTGCCTTCCCTGTAGTCTGTGGGGGTCCCAGGCCTCAAAGTCAGTGAACAGTTTTCCTGGGAGCTGGATGGCCACGGAGCCCCCCTGGGGCTTCCCTTCATGGGGAAGGAGAGAAGGAGAGAACACACACTGGTTGGGGCATGTGTGGAGGGCTCAAGACCTCTCTTCTGGTTCCTTCTATCGTTATCTGGTTTGAGAGGCGGGGGGTGGGGGGGTCTTAAAGTTTCCTTGGTTGTTGGTATTATTAACCATAGCACTAAACTCAAAAGTCTTCTCTCCTACCGAACAGTGTGGGAAAGAGGCCTCTACTGAGCTAAAACTGGAGTGGCGGACCTCCCAAGAGTCAGGCACTAAGAAGAGCAGAAGGTTCTCTTTCCTGAGTCCTGGGCAACACAGATGGCATGAGGGCAGAGTTCAGGGCTCGGGCTGCAATAGTTAGAGGAATCATAATAATTACATCATTATACTTATGAGAGTGAGGCAGGGTCCAACAAGCTTGGAATTTGGCACCAGGCCCTGCATCGTGGTCTACAACTTCCTAGCTGTGTGACCTTGGACAAGTTACCTAACCTCTCTGAGCCCAGTTCTTCCCATCTATGGACAAAAAGATACCTCAGGAGTGTGTTAAGTGCCTGGCAGATAGTATACACTCACGAAATAGCAGCTGTTCCAGAAGGTTTCTTAGGCCACAGAAAAGTTGGTACCCACTAGCGAAACAGCCCTGTGAGGTAAGGGCCTCAATGATTATTCCTTCTCGGAAGGTAAAGCTGAGAGCTCTCAGAAGGGAAATGCTTTGCCTAACAGCAAGTGCTTATCAGGAATCCCATGGTGACTTGAATCCAGGGCTCTGGCCCTGCCGACGGACTGGGCACTCTGAGCTGTGGCTGGCTGGGTGGCAGCCCTGGCCTGTTCATTCTGGAAGGGGCCGGGGTAGGGGGTAAACCTCTCTGGGCCCAGGCTTGGAGGGAAGCGGGCACCAGCATCAGCGAGGGGGAAGGCTGGGGGAGGGCGAAAGGAGCAGGAACGTGGGCTGGGATGGGGGAAGAGGTGGGACCGGATACTGGGTCTGGGTGATGGGGCAGCGATGGGAGAGAAACTGCCGAGGCCGAGGCTGGGGTTGGGCAGGCCTGGGGAATGGAGCGCCAGGCAGGGCGTTGCGCGGGACCTGATTGGGATGGAGAGGCCAGGCACGGGGAGGGGGGGGGGGCTTTTTCGGATGTGAGGGGAGCCCGCGGCTTCGGGATCTTGAGGGACCGGTGACCCGGAGGCCGGATTCCCGCGCTTCGGGGTGGGGGGCTCCTGCTTGCCGCGCGGGCGTGCGGGCCCTGGGGCCGGGACGGGGGACCCGCGGCAGGCAGAGCGGGGGCTCACCATACAGGCCCTGCACGGCCAGCACGTCGTCCCAGCTGAGCAGCGCGTCGCGGCCCAGCCTCTTGTAGTAGGGCGCCATGAGCGCGCGCGGCGCAGGCGAGTGCGGCAGGCCGAGCGTGTGGCCGATCTCGTGCGCCAGCACCACGAACAGGTTGCGCCCGCGGCGGCGGCTCAGGGACCAGCGCTCGTCCCGGTCGAAGTGCGCTTCGCCCCGACGGGGCAGGAAGGCGTGCGCCAGGGCGCCCCCTGCAGGCGGCGCGGAGGGTCAGCGGGGGTGCCACTGCCCGCCACACCCCCACGTTCCCACCTTCGCGTGCGGAGCCCCAGGGGTGTGGTTGTTTTCAGCGGCACAATTTCCCTCCTCTGTGACCTCTGGCAGAGGCTGAAGTGGGCAGCACTGAACTGAAGACTAGGCTGTGGGGTGTGCACGCCTGGGAGGCAGCGTGGTGTACAGACCCCATGGGTTTCCATCCCGGTTTTCCTGTTCACTAGCTGTGTGACCTTGGGCCAGTCACTCCCCCTCTGATCTGAAATGGGAATGATGATAATGAGCTGCTTCTTCCTCACGGGTTGCTCTGGGGATTACAGAGGGGTGAGTCTAGGAGTAGGTTACGTATAATATTTAGTGCCTAGCCCATGAAGAATGCTACACGGAAAGTATTTTCACAACGATCTGGAATGGGTAAAGTGGTTACCCCAGAGGTGGGCACGATGGGACCTTCTGAATGTTGGTAATGTCGATTCTTGATCTGGGTGCTGGGTATGTTTATGGGTATATGTAGTCTTTAATAAAAAGCACATCTATTTTTGTGTTCTTGCCTTCCTCTGTGGGTCTCTACCTCCTCACTCTAGTAGGAGTGAACAGAGGGAAGGAACAGGATCAGTGATGTTGGAGATTGTGGCATGCCCCGGGTGGCTTATCAGCTACGAAATTCCAGGGCCCTCACACGTCACAATTCACTTTCTGAAGGGGCCGAGGTCAGCAAACAGCCAGGGTGATAATGTTGGCCTAGAAGCCTGCACTTCCAGCATTGCCTTCTTGGAGCCCAGGCCAAAGGGGATTGACCGCTGTTAAAGGAGAGTCGCCTGGGGTGAAGAGTCGCCTGGCTGGCCTTCTGAGTGTAGGAGGAACACATGCCTCCCGTTTTGAATATGCCTCGAGCTGTCCGAGCAATGTTAGCCCTTTTGGTTCACTCCTCACAATAATCCTGGGAGACAGACGGCAGGTTTCAGAGAGAGAACACCTAAACTCAGAAAGACAAATCACCTGCCCCAGATCAGAGAGCTTTCTCCCAGTCCGGTGCAGTCTTAGCCGCCAGACTCCAGTGGAGCACAGGCATGAACATTTCATGTAGATATCAGGGCTGAAGTGACTTTCATGCAGGAGGACATATGTGTTACGTGTGGATTCGTGAAGAGCTTAGATTTCTGCCAGTCCTATCCTCAGCCCCAGCAACAGGGCCTGGACGTGGACTTTGCTCGGAGTGGGCCTGATGCAAAGCAGAGGAGCTGTGAGGGAGGTGAGGGCCCACATTCCCTGGCCATACAAGGGCTGGAGTTCTCACGGGGCAAAGGGGCCCAATCAGGGCTCCTTTCCTCATTAGGGCGTGGAGGGGTCCGGTGGGGGGGGGTGATGCAAAGTAGCCTGCAGTCAAGTTCTGAAGGCCTGTGTTGGGCAGAATAGGAGGAGAACAAGTTCAATTGCTGCCATAAGCCTTTAGGTTTGGGGACAAACAGGAGAATTGGCTGGGTTGTGGGAACGCAAAGCACTTCTGTGGTGAGTAAGGGATAGAACACCTCTTACCCTGTGGCAGTGACTGTGGTAGTGGGTATGGGGAGGGCAGGAGTTGGGTAGTGGTGGCCTCTGGATGTTTGTAGGGTGGTGATCACAAGAACATCCACTTTTGGAGAACAGGGGAGGCACAGGCCTGTCTAGAAGCAGAGGATGGGTGATGGGACTTCAGAAGCTTCTCCCAGAAAATACTCTGGAATTTGCAAAGCACTCTCCGTGCAGAACCTCATCTTGCCATCCTTTCAGTCACATGCCACATAACTGGGCAGAAACCATTGTTCCCATTCTACAGGGGAGGAGACTGAGGGTTCTTTGAAGGGGGATCCAGCTTGGCCAAGGCTGAACGGAGAGCAAAGGCCCCACTGCCCTCCCCAGACTGCCTCTCCCAGTCGGCTTCCCCTCCTGCCATGGGAGAGAGAGGCGCTGTGTTAGCACCTGGGCCATCAAAGGCATTGCCCAGCCCGTCGTTGTGGTCCCCTTGGAAGAAGGTGAGGCGGATGTCAGCAGGGACTGTGGCTGGAGCCTCCCAGAACTGCAGCGCTGAGACGTTGCTCCACAGTTGAAAGGCAGCACGCACGGCCCCCCGAACTGCAGGCTCCGGGAGGTGCTGTGGCCAGTTCACCAGGCGGTAGGAGAGGAGCTGCTTGTACCACTTGCTGCCTGCCAGTGGGAGAGGCCATGTCAGTCAGACCTACCTGCAGAGCCCGGGGCTGGTCCCCAGGGACCCATATGAGGCTGTGATTGGCTCTCCTCCAGGGAGTCCCGGATTTGAAGGGGAAAGACACAGTCCTTGTCCTGGGAAGAGCCCATCTGGCTGGGGAGACACTGCTCTTGAGCCAACAGGACTACCCTGGTCCCAGAGAGTCCCCAGTCTAGTGGCTTGGCCTGGGGAGGTCCCTAGGGGAGATGTTGACCTCTGCCCAGGAAAAGCCCCCAACCGAATGGGGCTCTCCCTGGTTTGGGTCTTCTTCCTCACAGCCTAGGCTGAACCTGAAAACTGCTCTGCACGTCTTGGTGGCAGCAAATCCCTACCCCTGGCTGCTGTGTCAGGGGGTGGAGGAGAGATGGAGCCAATAGGGCCACAGCCGTGACCCACCTCTCACCCCTGCCTCCTCTCCACCCCTCACACCCGCCTGCCCCTCCTATTCCAGTGCCAGCCCTGCTGCCGACCAGCTACCAAGACCCATTTATTAGAGGTCTTTCCCTGACCCCTAGCCCTCCCCCTCACTTCCTCAGGGATTCTGGAGAGCTCCAAGGTGAAAACAAATCAGAACACAGGGTGTGTTTTGTCACTCACTGAGACGGAGAGAAATTTTTCCATCTCCACTTAGTTATGAGCTTCTATGCCTTTGCCCAGACTACAGTTCCTCCCTTGGACCTAAGACGCTGGCCTCTTGCCCAAGCCTCATGTCTACTGAGTCCCCCTGCAGCCCACCACACACCCAGGACCAACGTGCTTAGAAGGTCCAGACCCCGAGTTTTTCTCGGGCTATTTCTGAGCCTTACAAAGCTCAGGGGCTGAGACTGTGACCCCAGCTGGAAGACTCACAGCTCAGAGGCAGAACTTGTGCACCCAGGGGGTGCAAAGGTATCATGTGATTTTTTTGGGTCTCAGTTTCCCAACCTGGATCACAATTCCTGAGGTATGGGTGACAATTAGGCAGGCCAGGCCAGTGGGCACAGCCCTCTCTCTCCTTGGAGGAAAAATTGAAGGTTCAGACCACCCGCCCTTTTGCCTCCGGAAAGTCCTTGCCTAAACCAGGGAGGAGGGCTGAAGTCATGGAAGGTTGGCCCCCTCCTTCTCCAACATTTCTGCTCTGTTGTGGGGAAATTGAGACCACGGGAAAGGACCTGCCCAGGGTCACAGAGTAAGTGAGTAGCCGAGCTAGGCCCTGAGCCCAGGCCCCGACATCTGACCTAGCCAGTTTTCCACTAGATCACACAGGTAAGCAGACACATTTGTTAAGGCTCAAGACTTATAAATTTGCCTGAACATGGCTCCTGTGGGTCAAAGCAGGGGCTCTGCATGAGCTGAAATTCTCCAGATGGAAGGGAGGCTGGTAAAGAGCAGAGGAGCTGAGTGCCCTTTCCCTCCCCTATCCCCCATGGAAGTGGGGGAGGAAAATGTCTTTTCTCCCACCCTGAGCCAAGCTCCATTCAAGGCAATGCAGCCTTCCCAGGCCTGTTTGGCCTGGCAGTCACCCAACCCCTCCCAGCCAGTGACCAACCCTCAGAGAGGGAAGAGGGAAGGATTCTTAGGAAGGGAGGGAAACAAGGAAGGCAGAGGGAAGGCCTGGGATCCAGAGGTGACTCGGAGGGCTCTGGACTGGCTGCCGCTGGGCACTTCCACACCCTGCTGGGGCTGACTGACTCCCCCAGACCCTTCCTGCCCACCTTCAAGCCCCCAGAAGTGTGAGGAAGCTCCTTCTGCCTCTTTGCCTCAGAGGGGGGCTTCACTTGGCCGGGCAAAAAAGGGAGAGGGTGGGCAGCTCTCTTACTCTAGCTAGGTAAGGTGACAGCTTGCGGGGTGCAAGTCCTCTGTGAACATGTGTGTGTGCATGCATGCGTGTCTCTGGAGGAGGACAGGGAGGGCATATAGGTACATGACTGAGAGAAAATGGATAATTTTCCTTGGGAGGGGTTGTTGGTATGCCTGTCAAAAAGGAAGGCCCCCCCTCCTCCTCCCCCCACCACCTACCCCCACCAGCAGCCTGAGGCCTCTCTCTGTCCTCTTCCTGATGTAAGTCCTTACAGAGCAGGCTGGCCACCTGGGGTCCCATCCTGAACTCTGGCCCAGGTTAGGCTGGATTCTGCAATGACCCTAGGCCACAGAAGCACCTGGCAGTGCACCCCCCACGCCCTTGCCCCAAAATCCAAAAAGGAAGAGGGAAGGAAAAGGACATGGGGAAGAGTGGAGACCTAGACACCTTGCTTTGGGGAGGACCCTGGAGTCCTGACTCCCAACAGACAACGGATACTGTGGAAAGAAGGCTGGTCGGAATCCCAGCACTTCTACTCACGAGCTTACATAGCAAATTATGGAATCTCTCCAAACCTTGGCTTCCTTACTTGCCAAGTGTGGTTGGTAAGACTTACTTGTGGTGAAAATGAGAAGGCAAATGAACTAGCGGCATACAGCTGCCAGACGTGTGGTGGGTGCTCAGTAAATGTCTCCTCCTGGGGCGCCTGAGTGGCTCAGTTGGTTAAGCAACTGCCTTGGGCTCAGGTCACGATCCTGGAGTCCTGGGATCGAGTCCCACATCAGGGTCCCAGCTCCATGGGGAGTCTGCTTCTCCCTCTGATCTCCCCTCTCATGCGGTCTCACTCTGTCTCTCTCTCTCAAATAAATAAATAAATAAAATCTTTAAAAAAAAAATGCCTCTTCCTGTCTCCTTCCCTTTCCATCCCGGGACTCACGCAGGGACTCACGCACCCGAGCTCCACGGGGGACTGAGAGGGATTGAAAATCTCCCCTGCAGGCACACTTGGAATGGGACTGCGCAAATAAAAACTGAGCAAATAAAAACATGGAACACCCGGTTAAATTTGAATATCAGATAAATAATGTTTTTGTATAAAAGTAAGCACAAAGCAATGATTTGCTGTCCATCTGACATCCAGATTTACCTGGATGCCTTATATTTCATCCGGCAACCCTACCCTGGAACCTGACGTTGTCAGGAGAGCATTCGCCCACAGAGTAGACAGTCACTGGCCTAGAAATCCACATCATTTTTACGGCACCCACCCGTGTTCTGAGGTTTCTCACATGTGGCATCTCACTCAGGCCTCCCAGGGATGAGAAGGCTTGGCCACACTCTGGCTCTGTGGTCCTGGGGAAATTTTCCTCAGCTCTTTGTCCCTTAGTTTTCCTCTCTGTAAAATGAGGATAATGATGGTCCTTATCTCCTGAGTTGTTATGGGATTACGTGACTTAACCCATTTAGAGCCGCACTTGGCATATCATAGATGCTCAGGAAGGGTCAACTGTTATTAAACACATTCTCCAAATGAAGGCATAGGAAGTGTTCAGTGCCTGCCAAGCGTACAGCTCCTTTCTAGGGAAGGTCTTCTCACTCAGGGTAAAAGAAGTCACGCTGCTGTGGTTCAGGTTATGAACAAGAGGGGAAAGTCTCCATCTAACTGAGCCACTGTTGTCTGGACTAGGGGTCACGGTCAGACAGTGACATGGGGCCAGGCTGGTTGGGCCAGGCTACCAAAGGTGCCTTTGCTGGAATCTCTGTTCCAAATAGATGCTCCAAATTGAACAGCGCCAAATGGGTTCCATTAGAGACTCCCTGGAGAAGGCAGGAGAAGATGCTGCCAGAAGGAAGGATCTAGGATGCTCAGGCTGTGCCTGGATTGCCCGGAAGGCAGCATCCCAACTCTCTGGGAGACCGCCTGTAGCTGAGAAATGCCACTGCTGAGGCTGTGTCTAGGGCTGCCCCACCTTCCACTGCCAGCTCCTTCCCCTTGCTGATCGGGGCCCATTTCTATTTTGCAACTGGAAAGGGCCTATGTCTTAGATGAGGAAATGGAGCATGACACACTGCCGAGCCCAGAGCCCCAACTCCTGGAATGCTGTCCCAGCTCATGCTACAACTCTCTTCTACCTCTGGGGTCCAGAAGCACAGTGGGATGCAGAACATGTGGACATCAAGGACTTCTTGACCCCAGCGTCCAGACCCCATCACTGCCATCCTCCAAGAGCTGAGGGGAATGGCCCAGAGCTTCCTTCTGGATCAGCGAAGAAATAAAAATGACCTATGAACCTTGAGTTCTGTTCACAAGGGATATTGTTGGTGCAAGCAGCTAAGGCAATTTAAGAGGCAATGGCCCAAAGTGCTCGTAGTAAACTTAATTATAGATGAAAACCTGAATCGACAGCCCCATCTTGTTAGAAATCCTAAAAACTGCAGAAATCAGGTCAGAGAAAATTAGACTTAGTACAAAGAAGATGTTAAAATTATACACAGGAAAACTTGTTGGTGATGAAGCATCGAGAGAAGAATCAGATCTTCATAAATCTTAGGTCCGTAACATTCGATCCTAGAAGACTGGATCTGGATAAAAGGGAGGAAGAGGAGATGAAGGAAAGATAAAACCAAAACTACAAAAGGAGAATCACAACGGCAGAAACCGCGATGTATAAAATGAGCAGTGATGAAATGTCTTGAATAGGCAAATCCACAGAAACAGAAAGCAGATGGGTGGTTGTCAGGGGCTGGGAGAGGGGGTAAGAAGAGGGGGAGGGGAGTGGGGGAGGGAGGAGGGGGGAGGGGAAGGGGAGTGACCGCTAGGGAACATGGGGTTTCTTTTGGAGGCGATGAACATGTTCTGGAATTAGATTATGGTAATGGTTGCACAATTCTGCAAATATACTAAAAACCACTGAGTTGTATACTTCCAATGGGTATAGTTTATGGCATGTGAATTCTATTCCAATAAGGCTGCTCAAAGCATGCTAGAGACAAAATAAAACTGACTGGTAAATTACATCTTTGTTGAATCACTCTTATGAAAAAAGAATAAATCCCAACGAGAAAAACTTTGGGAAAACATAAGGCAAATGCTGGCAACAGTTCAGCAGCATAACCAACTGATCAAGGAATGAACGGGGCTCGATGGGGCTTGCCCTGGAAAACATCGGCATAAAGAAAATTCATCCGTGTCCGTAAAATTCTGATTTAAATGTCTGTGTTCCTAAACATGGCCCCTCCACTTTACTGGTCCCGATCACCCACGGCTCTCCCCTCTCCTGTCCTAGGGAAGAGGATACTGACAAAGCCCAGTCCCAGGCTGGGCTGGTTTTTCCTCTGGCCGTGGGACTTCTGGGTGTCAGGAATCCCAGTTTAGCTAGATTTCAACAGGGCTCACCTTGCTTTGCAAAGCGTTTCTTACGCCTCATTTTGGCCCAGCGTCCAGCGAACAGGGCACTGACCCTCTCGGTCCAGGCCGCCTGACTGTCTGTGTCTGACACCCCACAGCGGGGCCGCGTCATCTGGCGCAGGGTAGCAGGGTCTAGCATGCCACTGATGGGCAGCTGAGATACCCACTGGAACTTCCTGTCAGGAGGAATTGAGATAAAGGAGCACAGCGGGAGGGTGGGGGGTAGGGGTGAGGGCAAGGATCTTCCCAGGAGACAGCAGGAGGCTGGCGGCAGGGGAGAGGGGAGGGAGCAATGGAGTGTGACCCTGGGACACAGGTGGAAGGCCAGCCTTCCTGGAGGAGGGAAGCTGCGATCCAAGCTTTGCCCTCTGGCACCCCCAAATCCCCACGTACCTGATGGCGTTCCTGAATCTTGCCGCAGTGAGGTCTTTGGGGACCTGCTCATTGAGATATCCGTACTTCTCCAGGAATGCCTGGGGGGGCGGGTGTGGGAGATGAGTATCAGCTTTCCCACGGTGTGGCATCCTCTCCCCTCCCTTGGTCGGTGGCACGTGGATCAGGCCCAGTCCCAATGAGGTCTATGAGCTATAGGAGAAGGAGTCCTGGGACCAAAGCCAGAAGGACATAGACTCCGTTCCAGGCCACCAATGACTAGTTTGATGGTCTTGGGCAAGTCACTCAATGTGTCCAAACCTTAGCTTCCTTAATTCTCAAACTGACCGAGCTGTCCCTCCACAGAGTATTTCATGGCATGATCAGAGATCTGGAGAGGCAGGCTGGACGAGCAGAGTTAGGGGCTCTGGAATCACGCCGGCCTGGGTTTAAATCCCAGTTAGCAAAGCTATTTCTCTAAACTGCAGGTTTCTTAACTGTAAAGGGGGCTTAGAAACAGTACATAACATACAGGTTTTCTTGATGAGGCTTGATCATAATAGTGAGTACAAGGCACTTAACACAGGACCTGTCACTGGGGAGGGGCTCCAGACGGAACAGTTTTATAAGTATAAATGTGCGCTCAGCTCTGCTCCTGCAACATCTCACCCAACTAGGGGGTTGCCCTGTATTGATCAGAAGTTGGGCCGGTCACCTGCAGGCTCTGCCATGCCTGGCTTGGGAATTAATTTTCTCTCTCTTCTGGCTTCTTCCTATATAATTCACCTCCCCCCAAATGCAGACACATATAAGGCCCTATGAACAACAGATGCACTTGCCCTCAACTGTATGGTTTGTATAAAAACTCATCTTAGAAAAGTTGCTTATGGGGGGGGGGGCACTTGGGTGACTCAGTTGGTTAGGTGTCTGCATTCATCTCAGGCCATGATCTCAGGGTCCTGGGATTGAGCCCTGTGTCAGGTCCCTTGCTCAGCCGGGAGTCTGCTTATCCCTGTCCCTCTGCCCCTCTGCGCCGCTTGTGCTTGCTCGCTCTCTATCTGTCTCAGATTAAAAAAAAAAAGTGTTGGGGGCACCCGAATGGCTCAGTGGTTTGAGCCTCTGCCTTTGGCTCAGGTCGTGATCTCAGGACCCTGAGATCAAGTCCTCCCCCCCCCCAAATCGGGCTCTCTGCTTAACAGGGAGCCTGCTTCCCCCCCTCTCCCTCTGCCTACTTGTGATCTCTCTGTCAAATAAATAAATAAAATCTTTAAAAAAAAATAGTGTTGGGACACCTGGGTGGCTCAGGTGGTTAAGCGTCTGCTTTTGGCTCAGGTCAAGATCCCAGGGTCCTGGGATCGGGTCCCACACCAGGATCCTTGCTTAGTGCAGAGCCTGCTTCTCTCTTTGCCTGCCATTCCCTCTGCTTGGGCTCTCACTCTGACAAATAAATAAATAAATATTTATTTAATATAATATATAATAAATAAATAAAATGATAAAATCTTTTAAAAAATAGTATTAAAGCAGTTTTGGGGGACAACTGGCCGGCTCAGTTGGAGGAGCATGTGGCTCTTGATCTCAGGGTTGTGAGTTCGAGCTGCACGTTGGGGATAGAGACTACTTAAATAAATTAACAAATTTTTTTAAAAAAGAAGAAAAGTAATTTTTGAATTAGAAACCTGCAACTTCCTCTTTTCATTCACTCATTTGTGAATTATACAGTGTACGATGTACACCGTCAGGTACAATGACCAACAAGCCTTGCGGATAGAGACAGACGGTAGAAATACGGACCACAAGCAAAGGAGGCAGTTCAGGTGCTATAAAGAAAAGAAATTGGGTGATGTGATTGAGAATAATTTAAGGAGAACCTTTCCATCAGGGAGGTCAGGGAAGGACCCTGTGAAAAGCTGATATTTGATTTGAGTCATGCAGAATGAGAAGCGGCTGGCTTGCAGCGAGGTGGGAAAGGCTGTTTCAGGCGGAGGAGCATCCGACGCAGAGCCCTGAGCTAGGAACCAGGGTGATGGGTCTCAGGAACAGAGGAAGGCTAGAGCACAGTGAATGTGAAGAAGCAGGACACGCGATGAAGCCGCAGGGAGAGAGACAGAACTGCCACCCGCGGTAGGGAATGGGAGCCTTCATTTAGTCCTGATCAGGTGGGTTAACCGTGAGGACTGAAAGAAAGAGAGGAATCCGGGATGGCTCATGTTTGCCTTGGAGGGTGAAGCTAGAGACTGGGTAAGGAAACCAGAGGAGGGGCAGAAGGAGGCGGATCCCAGAGCTCAAGGGAGAAGCCAGAACCTTCCAGCATGTGGATGATGTGATGATGGCAGTGGACCCGGATGTGACCCCCCCGAGGAAGTTAGTGTGCCTAGAGAACATCTCATGGCCCAAATGCCTTTTCGCCTCTCCTGCCCTTACACACCTAGAAGCTGCTCTCCCTGCAACCACGCGTGTGGAGGCCATTGGTGAGAAGTGTGGGACTCATCATCCTTACCTCTCACCAGCCCTGCCCTTCGGGGAAACAAAGCACTTGGCTCCCTGCTTGCCCTCGTCCCTGAGAAAGCCTCATCGATGGATGAAAAGAAACGTCACCTCGGCTGTTTAATTCTTATACAGACACATATCGTCTCTCCATGGTTAGCCCTCCTGGCTGTGTTACCTATGGGGAAATCATTTTCTGTCTTCCTTGTTCTCTCACTGACTTTTCTTTGCTGCGTTTCTTGAATCGGCTCCAATCACGGCTGCTGCCTTGAGGAGAAGGCGCAAATTGAGAACAAAACCAGACACCAAGAGCCAGGATGGGAGAGTTCCTAAGCCTTTGCAAATATCCAGCTTCAGCTTTGTGAATTTCATTATATCCGCCCTTAGCGACCTCCACACCCTCTTCTCAATAAAGCCATTTTCCACAAGGAACCCTTGCTCTAGACAACAGAACCCTTCCCAAGTCCATCTCATTATTTTTCTACACTAATTTATTCGTATGTCAGTACTATTTTCTTTTTCTCCCTTTCCAAATTTGCACTATTTGGGGATGCATAATGGGCTAAAGGAGTTCGAGTGGCTTAATTTGGAAGACCATTTATTGCCCAAAATAGTGCGGTATCATGGAATAGCCACCGGGCTTGGAATCAAGAATCTGTTCCCATTCCTCACTCTGGGTGGCCAGGGACAAATTACTTAGCATCTCCGAGCCTTCTGTTTCTTCACCCACAATGTGAAAACAAGAATAAACCCACAGGACTCCCTGAAGGATTTTAATTTATTTTATTTTTAAAGATTTTACTTATTTGTTTGTCAGAGAACAAGCAGAGGGAGCAGCAGGCAGAGGGAGAAGCAGGCTCCCCACTAAGCAAGGAGCCTGATGCAGGACTCAATCTCAAGACCCTGGGATCATGAACTGAGGCAAAGGCAGATGCTTAACCAGCTGAGCCACCCAGGCATCCCAATTCTCAGGAGGATTAAGTAAAGCAATGTCTATCTAGCATACTTAGTAAATATTCCAAAAACAGTTGACTTAGTTGATTTACCTTAGCAGAAAAATTAAGACTTTCGGAATACAACCCGTCTATAAGATGGGAACTGCTCAGAACCAGGCGGTTACAGCTCTGTTCTCAATTCGGCTCTACCTTAGACTTGCCCTGCCCCAGCCAAGTGCCTGATTCTCTTCTTGCCTCCTCTCCTTCCCTTGGTGAGGATGGGTAGAGTGGCTTTCTAAAGGAAGTCGGAAAATCAGTGTCCTCTTTGAAGCTGATTTGCTGAGTGACTCGGCAGAGACTGGGTCACAGACTAACAGGCTGGCACTCCCTGTGCTCCTCCCCCAAAACCCACCCAGCCCTTATCAGAAAGTTGGCTCTGATTCTGGAACTATGAAGCCTTGGACAGAGCAGAAGGGAGGGGATATTGACTAGCGGCGTCTCCTGTTTCCTGGCTGGGCTGCCGTGCCTGGTACTTTGGCAGGCAAGGTGGACTGGAGGGCAGGATGAGGGTGGAGGCTTTTTTGAGGGGTCTACCAGAGGGGAAGTCCTGGGCCTCTCCTCCTGACTGGTCTCTGGCAAGGCAGAGCTGAGTTCCCAGGAGGCAGTGTGAGCACGAGACCAGGCCAAGAATGAGAAAAATTAATTTTAAGAATTTGACATTTTATATTTCCATAAAAGCATTGAGTATTTTTTTAAAGATTTTATTTATGCATTTGAGGGGTGCCTGGGTGGCTCAGTCATTAAGCATCTGACTTCGGCTTAGATCATGATCCCGGGGTCCTGGGACTGAGCCCCGAGTTGGGCTTCCTGCTCAACGGGAAGCCTGCTTCTCCTTCTCCCACTCCTGCTTGTGTTCTCTCTCTCGCTGTGTCTCTCTCTGTCAAATAAATAAAATCTTTAAAAAAATATATTTTATTTATTTATTTGTCAGAGAGACAGAGAGCACACAAGCAAAGGGAACAGCAGGCAGAGGGACAAGCAGACTCCCCGTGGAGCAAGGAGCCCAATGGCGGGACTCCTCAATCCTGGGACCCTGGGATCACCACCTGCGCCGAAGGCAGACACTTAACCGACTGAGCCTGTGTGGTGTCCCATAAATCTTACAGAAAAAGAAAAGATTTTATTTACTCACTTGAGAGTGAGAGAGAGAGCACAAGGTGGAGGGGAGTGAAGAGCAGAGGGAGAGGGACAAGCAGAGTCTCCGCGGAGCAGGGAGTCTGATGCAGGGCTCCATCCCAGGACCGCAGGATCATGACCTGAGCTGAAGGCAGACCCTTAGCCAACTGGGCCACCCTGATGCCCCTTAGTCAAGTATTACAATAGCAATTATCAGAACTTAAGGATTCCCTTTCATTTATATTATTTTTAAAAGATTTTTATTTATTTATTTATTTGTTAGAGAGAGAGAGCGAGCGAGCACAGGCAGACAGAGTGGCAGGCAGAGGCAGAGGGAGAAGCAGGCTCCCTGCCAAGCAAGGAGCCCGATGTGGGACTCGATCCCAGGACGCTGGGATCATGACCTGAGCCGAAGGCAGCTGCTTAACCAACTGAGCCACCCAGGCGTCCCTCATTTATATTATTTTTAATAGGAACATTCATATTTTTAATATAAACATTTTAAAGTTACATGTAGGAAGGGGGCCCTTCATATCCTCAGGGCTGCGTGCTCTAAAGTTCTGTTGGGTGAGGCTGAGCCCGATCCCGGGCTGAGGGGGAGGCATGGTGGAGACATGCTCTGCTCCTGCAGCTCTCCCTAGCCCTCTCTGTAAGCCCATCTGCCATGCCTCCGTTTTCCCCAGCAAAGGTGACAGAAATGGCCTGTCTGCGTGGGAGAAAGAGCAGGGGTGGGGTCAGGTAACAGCAGGGTGAAGGGGTCCCAGAAAGAGACACAGGACAAGGAGGGGGAGCCCCCGTTCTCATTCCAGCTCGACCACTGCCTTGGAGGGTCATTTCCCTTCCAGGCTGGAGCTTCCCTAGGGTTTGTCTTATATTCTCTTAGCAACCCCTTGAGCTCTCCCTGGGGTCACCCCCCCCATCCCCCCCTTCCCTCTGTATGGAGGTTGTATCCTTGCTGCTCCCCTCTGCCTTGCAGTTCCAAACACCGGCTTTTCTCTCCACCCAGCCTCTCTCCCGGGGAGCCTAAGGCTTAAGCTGAGTGGAGAGGAAGCTGTAGGACCATGCCCTTCTGTGATTCACCCTACTCAGGCCTAAAAGCTTGTGACAACCTGCCTCACCCACTTGGTCAGGGCTGGGTCTGCTTCCCTGGGGAGTCGCCTCTGAAAAGTCCTGGGAGTGGCTCTGGTGTCTGAGTAAAATGAAAACGGTTCTTCCTGGGACCCAGAAGGCTGAGTGGAATCAGAACCCTGGAGGTTCTGGTCCCCTGTCCGTCATGACTTGCCATGGGAGGGTACGTAGAGCCCAGCCCACTCAGTGCCCAAGGGATGGGGCAATTTCTGGCCATTGTAGCAATGAGGTGTAGCAAAATAAATTGAGGCCCAAGTCATGAACTCTGAGTCACTGGCCCACAGGGCAAGAGCCCTGGCCTGTGTCTTGAGTTTTATTCCTGTGCTATTAAGAACTGTCTGTCCTTAGGCAAGTTCTGTGCCTCTCTGGGCTTCTGTTTATTTCTTTACTTTCTTTTTTTTTTTTTAAATATTTTATTTATTTGAGAGAGGGACAGTGAGCATGAGAGAGAGAGGGGAGGGTCAAAGAGAGGAGAAGCAGACTCCCCATTGAGCAGGGAGCCCGATGACATGGGGCTCCATCCCAGGACCTTGAGATCATGATCTGAGCTGAAAGCAGATGCTTAACCAACTGAGCCACTCAGGCGCACCTGGGCCTCCATTTCTTCTTCCATAAAATGAGAGGGTTGGATTAGAGCTAAAATATACTCCAGCTTCATCTATTATTTTTCTGCACCTGATTAGCTGTGTGAGCTATGGCAAAGTTGCTTAACCTCTCTGGGCCTCAAAGTGTGACATACCGGTAAGAATGCTTTAGCTTTCTCACAGGAGTGTTGTGAAAATCCAGTAAGAAGACAAGATGCCCTGGGAAAGCTTTATGACAGTTGTCCCACTAAAAATGTTGTTTTCCCGCTACAGTCACAGAGCTTTACTGCTGGAAAGGAAGCTTGTTAGGTAAGTCTAGGAAGGGCAGCTCTCAGTCTTACATCTGCAGAGTGGCTGTGACACCCGCCATATCAAAGAACTGCAGGAGCAAAACCGAGAGAGGAAATCTCCAGCAGACTCCCAGATGAGCCGAGCGCAGGGGCCGACACAGGGCTCCATTTCACCACCCTGAGATCATGACCTGAACCGGAATCAAGAGTCGGATGCACATCCTACTGAGACACCCACGCGCCCCGAGACCAAGAATTTTTAAATTGCAAAGTGGCAAGATCGTGTGGAAATCATGTTGCTCTACCTATGGCTTATTCCATCTCATATTACATTTAATTATGATTTTAGTCTTTCCATAGTGACTCTACATGATTGTCTTTGTCATTCAACACATCTTGAGCGCTATTAGCCAAGTCAAGATGCAAGGGATGATAGCTGGCTTTCTGCCTTGGGGTGTTCTATATATAAAAATATTTTTCTGATAAGCAGGCACATGGCGAGTCCTTGACTAGTATAGAGCTTTTAAGAGTTCTACACCTTTGGGGTGCCTTGGTGCCTGGGTGGCTCAGTGGGTTAAAGCCTTTGTCTTCGGCTCAGGTCATGATTCCAGGGTCCTGGGATCGAGCCCCACATTGGGCTCTCTGCTCAGCAGGGGGCCTGCTTCCCTCTCTCTCTCTGCCTGCCTCTCTGCCTACCTGTGATCTCTGTCTGTCAAATAAATAAATAAAATCTTTAAAAAAAAAAGAGTTCTACACCTTTGACCTTCACAATCACCTTGCATGAACATAGGCAGGACAGGCGTTGCTAATCCCATGTTAATCCCATGTTAAAGATGAGGAAAATAAGTCTCAGGGGAGAAAGCAGTGTCTTGCTAAAGGCTCTCAGGGGAGCAACAGAACCAGTCCTTGAGTTCAGATCCTCTGATGCTTATCCCAGGACGTCTTATTTCACATTCAAACAAGTTACTCAGAGGATTTACAACTGGAGGCACAGGGGCCAGATGGCTCTCTCTACTGGAAAGACAATGCTCAAATGAGAAAAAGGTTAAAAAAAAGAAAAGAAAAGAAAAGGGTAAAAAAAAAAGAATTCTTTCTGTCTCCTCTGTAAGCAGGTCCAGGGCCAGAGCAGAGGAAAGAAGCTGCTTCGGTGGTGGGCTCTGGCTTTCAGTAGAGGCTGGGATCACATCTCCCATCACACTCTAAACAGGGCATCTGACAAGCCACAGGTACTCAACAGGGCTCAGGCCGGTTCCTTTTGCTCTCTGGCTCCTGGGTTCTACTGAAGGTCTAGGGGCAGTGGGACCAGCTGGGGCCCTTCCCTTTTTATTGAGAGCAAATGCCTCCTTTCCCCTCTGTCTGACTCCCTTTATCTTCTCCTCCTTTCTCTTGTTCTAGTCTCAGTTCACAAAGTTCTGTGTGGGTGTAGCCTGGATAACCTCTTATCCCCACTCCTTTCATTTTTTGTCCTTAAGGAAGTTGGAAAAGATTAGCTAGCCAGTCTCCATCCAGACTGCTCTTGTACTTTTTTCTCACGCCAAATATTTGTACTATGCGGGCTCATGGTCCTCACTATACTTGCAGGGCTACATTTAGGGCACAAAATCATGCCCTAAAGGCTGGATTTAGGGAGAGTTGTTCACCCGTCTCCCCACTACGGTCATGCTTCCCCACCCAGCTTTTGCTGGATCCCTTGGTTTTTTAACTGGCTTGACAACTGCTTTTCCACCAGCTTGTGGTCCTCTGGGACCCTCCAGAACCTCTTCTGCACTTCTGTTCACCCTGCACCCATGAGTCACTCCTCCACCCGGCTCTTGGGAACAGCTTCCACACCCGGGCTTCTGGGTTTCTGACTCACAAAAAGTCAAATGAATGGCTCTGGGTGTGAGAAACAGACACTGCATCTGGGGGTGGTTACTCCACAGAAGCTGCAGTGTTTCCCTGGAGAGACGAATTAGCCAGCTCCTTGCTGTGCCGGCGTACTGGGAGGAGCTGTGCAGATGTGGGTAGACCAAAGAATGGAAGGTAAGTCCTGACATACCCCCTGGTGTTTAAAGAGGGTCCAGGGAAAACACAGGCGGTTGCTCCCCAGGGACACTCCGTATCACCCAAGTACAGGATAGGGCCTGATTGTGAATGGGAGGGGGGCCAAGGTGATGAGGTCATCATTAACTCTCAATCTTGCAACTCAGCAGTGGAGGCCCTTCCTCCCCACTAGTGTCGTGAGCAGCCCCAGTTTTCCCAAGTGGGCAACAATGAACTCGTTCATAATGCAGCTTTGTAAGTGGTCTGCCTCCTCCCAGGCAAAGCCCACTTTGGAAAACCCTCAACTTTATTGTTTTGTATGCATACAAGGGACACACACTGGCAGGCACACAGGGCACAGCGAACCAGCACACAGGGCACACAGAGACCTGGGAACACAGACACATACAGATAGACACAGATGACAAGACACAGGCAGATGAAACATACACACGCACACGCAGGTGCCGGCATACAAACATACCAAAGCCAAAGAATGTTAGTGCAAAGAGAGTCACTGAAGAAGCTTGACTCTCTTACTTTACAGAGGAGGAAATTGTCGCCTGCAGGAGGGCACTAGCTTAAGATCACACAGCTGGTTTTTATGATGTCTTTCCTTCTCTGTCCTGAACTCTGCACTTTGCCCACGAGCTCAGCAGGAGTGCTATGCTTTGCTTGGGGTCTAGCTCTCTGCACCCCAGTCAGGGAATTAGACCCGAGCAAAGAGCCAGGGTGATCGTGGGGCTCACTTTGTGTGGTTTCCTTCTGTGGGTGGTTGGACTTCCTCAAATGACCACAATAATAGCTCCCATTCCCATGTTCTTCTTACAGTGACTTCAGCGTCCCTGCCACCAGCTGTGGGGTCTATGTTCCCTTCCCTTGACGTGGAGTGTGTGACTTGCTGAGCCGGTAGGGAACAGCAGAAGGGATGCTATGAACTTCATCAACTCAGTCATGAAGTCATGCTTGTCCTCGCTCGCACTCTCTCTCTCTCTCTTTCGGAACACTCATCCTGGAGACCCAACCACCATGTCTGGGCAAGAGCCTTGCGATGACTCCATCCCCCAACTTTGTAGAGCAGAAACAAGCTGCTCTCATGCACCCTGTTTGAAATTCTGATCCACAGTATCTATGAATATAATACATGTTTGTTTTATTTCACTAAGTTCTGGGGTAGTTTATAATGCTGTCATAGTAACTGCAACACCATCTCTTAGGAATGATAGATCTGTGCTGCCTGTTGTCCGATGCTGAAAATAGTTGTCTTACATATTTTGTCCTGTGTTATTGTTCTTGGAGAGCTAGTCACTGAGCCAGCACTTCATTATATTTATTTTTTTTTACATATTTTTATATATTTATTTGAGAGAGAGAGAGCAAGTGAGCATGGGTGGGGAAAGGGGCAGAGGGACAAGCAGACTCCCCACTGAGCGGGGCTCAATCCCAAGATCCCGAAATCATGACCTGAGCTGAAGTCAGACGCTTAACCGATTGAGCCACCCAGGTGCCCCAACCAAGCCAGGACTTTATTCTGAAGCTCTGTTCTCTAAAATAATGATAAAGATAATAACGGGATGCCTGGGTGGCTCAGTTGGTTAAGCATCTGCCTTCGGCTCAGGTCATGATCCCAGCGTCCTGGGATCGAGTCCCACATCGGGCTCCTTGCTTGGCAGGGAGCCTGCTTCTCCCTCTGCCTCTGCCTGCCATTCTGTCTGCCTGTGCTCACTCTCTCTCTCTCTCTAACAAATAAATAAATAAAATCTTAAAAAAAAAAGATAATAACAATAACAAGAATATTGAGAGCAGCTTCCTTTTATAGACTGTTTGCTATGTACTAGGCACTGTGCTGAGCCATTTTACGTACATTATCTCAATGAACCCACACAGCAGTCTTATGAAATAGGCATTGCTAACCTCCACCATACAGAGAAGAAACCCAAGGTTCAGAGAGATTAACTGATTCACTGATGGTTTGCACACACGTCTGCCTGACACCAAAACTCATGCAATTGACCATTTACAGAAGCACGTATAGACACACTAACACCCCCGATTTGCATATGTATACATACATATGTACATGCATAGGCATATAGAGACACATACACATTTCAAGTTTTTTTATACTTTTAAAATATTTCTTGTTCTCAGAGCTAAAAATCTCCATTCCCCAATTATGTTAAAAAGACTGCAAGAGACTCAATCTGCTTAGTATTATGCTTCCCAAGCACACCCCAATATAAAATTCTCTCCATCTGTGGCCACCACAGGCATGGGCGGCAGAGAGATTGTCTCTGTTCCCCTGCCAAGGATTGCCTGGGACCCGGATTTGGGGGGAGGTGGGGCGGTACTCTTAATAGGACTTGGCTTGGTAGAAGGAAGCCTTCTCCTGGGGCCATGAGGACCGTGCACTTGATGTTGTAAGATTCTAAATTCAGTGAAACAGAGTGATTCCCAAGTGTGTGAAAGTAGAGAGTGCAAAACAAGAGACCATGCTTGGAAGTGGAGGGGGTGGCCCCCATTGTTGAAACAGGGTCATTTCCAAATATTCCAGAACAGTGATAGGAGCTGGCTACTGGAAAGAAGAGCCATTCCATGAGGGCTTCTTCATCCTGGAGGTTTCTTAGATTCAGCATGCCAACTTCTAGGGAATGGGAATAGGAGGGTACTGAGAAGTTCTGGACTGGCAGTTTTATTTAATTTTTTTTAAGATTTTATTTATTTATTTGACAGAGAGAGAGACATCAAGGGAGGGAATACAAGCAGGGGGAGTGGGAGAGGGAGAAGCAGGTCTCCCGCTGAGCAGGGAGCCAGATGCGTGGCTCCATCCCAGGACCCTGGAATCATGACCTGAGCCAAAGGCAGATGCTTAACAATTGAGCCATCCAGGCGCCCCTGGATTGGCAGTTTTAGAGCAAGAATGAGACACTTAGGGAGCAAGAGTCTCAGGGCAGAGCGCTGGGCTCAGGAATTTAGAACTCCTTAAAATAGTGGAGACCCCGGGGGGACCTGGGTGGCTCAATGGGTTAAAGCCTCTGCCTTCAGCTCGGGTCATGATCCTAGGGTCCTGGGATCGAGCCCCGATCAGGCTCTCTGCTCAGCAGGGGGCTTGCTTCCCCCTCAATCTCTGCCTGCCTCTCTGCCTACTTGTGATCTCTGTCAAATAAATAAATAAAATCTTAAAAAAAATAGTGGAGACCCCAGTCCTAATCTTGAGAATAGATAACAACACAGAGATGCTTATTTGGGGGGAAGAAATCTGGAAAATAGATATCCCAAGTGGATCCCCGTCCCTGCCTCCAAAGAGCTCCCCCTGTGAAACCTACAACCAGCAGGTGAGTCCCGAGCAAGACAATGAAACGAGAAGTGTTTCGCCTCCACCTCCCTGCCCCCTTTCTCAAGTTCAGTCCTGAAGCACTGTTCCAAAGCTCCTTAGAAGGAGTTCTTGAGACTCTAAAACTCTTACCCATTTTACAGGTTAAGAAACTAGTGCCGAGCTTGGACGCCGCCTAGCCCAAGCAGGGCAGTAGCAGCCCCAGCCCAGTGCTGTCCCCTGTGTCCCGGCCAGTCAGCGGTATCCTCTCCACCTCACGCATCTACGGGGCTCCGCAGCCTCCGGGAAGGCTTGGGGCATCCGATGAATGAACTGCTAAGTCTCCGCAGCCTAGGCGGTGAGGGACAGTAGACTGCGCCAAACTGGGGTGCAGGGGCTGTCTCTCTCTCAGCGGTTGCCCGCCTGTCCCATCGTGTCGCTCCCTCCCCACCCCCCGCCCCGTCCGGGAAAATCAATGCAGATCCGGGCGCCTGTGTGGTCCCAGCTCTGGCACGGGGGAGGCGCTCCCTAGGCTCTTTGTGTGCGGACAGGGAGAAGGTAACGCAGATTGCCCGCTCAGATGAGACGGCCCGGTGGCCCGACTGCAAAGTTCTGGAGGGTCTCTAGCCCGCGGCCCCCTCTCCGCCCCACACGCATCCTTTACCTCCGCCTCCCTGCGCAGCTCCTGGCCTCCGCGCTCGGAAAGCTGGGCGTCCAGGCCGCCCCACAGCAGCAGCGGCAGGGCGCGCAGCAGGAGGCCGACACGCGCCGCCATCTCGCCGCCTCTCCCGCCGCCGGGCGCGGGCGCTTGGGGAGCCCCCCTGCGCGCAAGGCTGCTGTAGGCGGTCAGCAGCGCCCGGGACCCCCCGGGTGCTCTGGCTCCGCGCAGCCCCTCCCGGCGGAGCGGAAGGGCGGGGGTTGGGGGATGGCTCGCGGGTGCTCGAGCTCCGAGCGCAGGACCACCCCTCTGGGCGCTTCGCTGGGAGCCGGCCGGAGGTGGTGCAGCCTCTGCAGTGCCTGCCTGCTGATCGCCGGCCCCGGGACCGGGAGGGCAAGGGAGGAAGGGAAGGAGGAGGGGCGGGGGCCGGGCACGCCGGTCCCACCCACTCCGCCCAGCCGCTACAAGGCGCGGCAGTCCCGGAGCCTCTTCCGCAGGCTGCACAGCCTGGCCCGATGCCCGCCGCCGCCCTGCCCACTGGTTCTTTCGCCAGCCACCTCCAGCTGATCTGGATCTCTCCGGGGAGGGCTGGGAAGAAGTCTCCTGGAGACTGTAGCTACCTAAGACATCGATCTTGGAGGGTCCTGGCCTGCCTGAGGGTCACATTATTTTAGCCTGGCTGGCAGGGGGCGAGACCCCTGGCTATGAGAGAAGGAGCCCTGGGCTGGGTTCAAAAGAATGGGGTTTGAGTTCCAGATCTGCTTCTTTGCTAGCCGTGTGAATCCTACCTCCATTACTTGCTGGCTGTGTGGTCTTAGGCAAGGCACTCACTCTCTCTGAAAGTATTTTTCTCATCAGTAAATGTCGATAATAAGAATACTAATATCACGTGGTTGTAGGGAGCATTTAATGAGAGAATAATGTAAGTGATCACTGTACCCGACATCGTGCGGTATGCAATTCATAAGTGGTAGGCTGCCGCTTTGTGACTTGTGGCAAAGGATTTAACTACTTGGAGCGTCGGGTTCCTCATCAGTAAAATGAGAGCAAATGATACTTAGTTCCCAGAGTTGCATGGAGATTAAACGAGAAACTGAGGGTAAAGTGCTTGTCTTTATGCATTCCGCACAGTCCTCAGCGAAGGTGGAGTGAGACGATTTACCTGAGAGCCTTTGCTAAACTCGCACTGAGCAGAAGTCGACAGTTTTCATTATCTGCCTTCGTCACTGCGAGCAGGGTGCTGTCTCTCTTCGGGTCTCAGTTTGCTAATGTGAAATGCAAATGGCACAATGACACCGACCTCTGGGGGACTGCTTGGGGATTCCGTGTAATTTGGAATGTCTAAAGTGCTAAGCAAATGTACTGCAGTGTTCTTATCCTAAGGCTTGGAGCCTCAGGAGCCCACAGAAGGTTTCTATGTTATTTCAAAAAAGGGGCCACCCTGGTGGAGGACTTTTTAAAAGGCACCTCTTTCCCGTGGACTGACTTAGAAGCTGCGGTGGGCGAACTAATTGGCGATAGGCCCCGCCCACCTCCTGGATAACCAATGAAAAGGGGGCACTCCTTCTGGGCGAACCAATTAGAAACAGGCGCGCCTCTGCGCAGGCCAGTGAATAAAAACAGTGGCCTTCGCCATCCCTGAGCCAGGGCGGGGCTGTGGGCATAGAGTTGTGATGGATTTATGAGCCCAGCCGTGCTCCTTCTCCGCCGGTGCCCTGGTGCACATCCGTAAGGAGCGTCCTTACCTGGGGCGGAAGCCCGGCGATGATGGCCAAGGCCTGGGCCTTCCCCTCAGAGAGCTTTCAGTCTAGCGGGGCAGACCGGACGAAGGTTTTCAGCTAGGGACTGCACTGTGACACCGGCACGCGTTCAAGCGGAGTCCTGCGGTGAGCTTAGAGGAGGGAGATGCTGACGCGTGTGGGATTGCTGGATTTAGCAAATAAAAATACAGGATGTCCTGTTAAATTTGAGTACTGGGTTAACGACAAATGAGTTTTTAGTATAAGTGTGTGCCTATACAACATTTGGGACATATACTAAAAAATTATTCACCGTCAATCTGAAATTCAAGTTTAACTTATTTAACTTAACCTCCTTGTTTAACTCTCTAGCAACCCTAGAGAGTGTGTGTGTGCGTGTTGCCTGAAGGTTGCCGGTATAATGGATTATATGATGCCCTTGACCAAGCAGGAGTTTTTTTTTTTTTTTTAGGGTTTTTATTTAAATTTCAGTTAGTTAGCATATAGTGTAATATTAGTTTCAGGTGTACAAGATAGTGATTCAACACTTCGGTTCAACACCCAGTGCTCATCACAAGGGCACTCTTTTTTTTTTTTTTAAGGATTTTATTTATTTATTTGACAGATCACAAGTAGGCAGAGAGGCAGGCAGAGAGAGAGGGGGAAGCAGGCTCCCCGCTGAGCAGAGAGCCGGATTCAGGGCTCCATTCCAGGACCCTGAGATCATGACCTGAGCTGAAGGCAGAGGCTTTAACCCACTGAGCCACCCAGGCGCCCCACAAGGGCACTTCTTAATCCCCATCACCTATTTCCCAACTCACCTTCCCTCTGGTGACCATCAATTTGTTCTCTACAATTAAAAGTCTGTTTCTTGGTTTGACTCTTTTTTCCCCCCTTTGCTCATTCATTTTGTTTCTTAAATTCTACATGAGTGAAAGCATATGGTATTTGTCTTTCTCTGATTTATTTTGCTTAGCATAATACTCTGTAGCTCCATCCACGTCATTAAGATGGCAAGATTGCATTGTTTTTATGGCTGAGTAGTATATATTACTCATAAGTTATATGAGTAATATATTATTATATAATCTACATAATATATAATCTGTATGGATAATATATATACAGTATATATTATATAATGTAGCTTATATAATATTATATAATATATATTATATAATAATATGTTACTCATATATTACTATATATAATATATTTATCATCTTCTTTATCTATTAATCAGTCAATGGGCACTTTGGCTGTTTCCATAATTTGGCTATTGTGGATAATGTTGCTGTAAATATTGGGGTGCCGGCATCCCTTTGAGTATTTTTACATTCTTTGGGTAAATACCTAGTAGTGCAATTGCTGGATCACAGGATAGTTCTATTTTTAACTTTCTGAGGTACCTTCATAGTGTTTTCCCAAGTGGCTGCAACAGTTTGCATTCCCACCAACAGTGCAAAAGGATTCCCCTTTCTCCATATCAATAGGTGGATTTTGAAGGGCTAGATAGAACTCTGTATCAATCCAGGGCAGGGAGCTCTGAGGAGCACCAGTTGGCAAAGACACCATTGGCCAAGCTGGAGTCAGTCCCAGATCCGCCAGTTCTCTTTCCAAGCAGGAGTTCTCCATCCCTCTCTTCAGCACATGTCAGAGGGTGTCCATATCAGCTGCACTGGGAAGAGAGGGAAAGCAGGAAGCAGTGCTTCCCTGGAGGGCTGAGACTGGAGGATTGAACCACTCGGAGAGCTGATCCTGCCTTTCTCTGCATCCCAGGTTAGCTGTGGTCCCTGGACCTGGAAAACTAGCACCACTGTTGTTTTTGAACATTGCCTTCCTCTGTTTTCCTTTTGTGTTCTTGGTTAGATTATTTCATCTGATCCTCACCTGTCCCACTTTACCTCTGTTTGTGGTCCCTTGGAGATGCCGAGAATTTGCACTTGGAAGTGCCTGCAAGAATTTATGCAGAAAAGAGCTTCCTTTGCCTACATGCTCATCCTGGGCTTCAACCATGCTTTGGCATAGGATGTCTCCATTTCCCAGAAAGACGGCATGTTTCCATGGTTAGAACCTATGTAAGCAGGAGTTTCAGTATCCTTCTGCCTCCAAAGCTTACTCATAAGTCCCAGAGCACCAAATTCTGTGATCTTCTTCAGGAATCCAGGGGCCTATGCAACTCCACAACTGACTTGCTGTATGCTTTCACTTTCCAGGACACATCTTGAGCCAAGTCACTTTGGATGGGGTGGAGGAGGGTGGCCTGCCATCTGAGAGGGACACTGAGGAAGGAAGGAAGATGAGGAAGGCAGGATAGTTTATTGGAAGAAGCTCAGTCCACAGCAAGGGCATCAGAAGAGTGATGAGGTTGGGGGGAGAATGGCTTTGGATCAGCCACGTGCCAAACAATCCTGTGATGACAAGTCCCTGTATTAATCTAATACCATTATTTCCTCCTCTGGTGGGAGTGGGGGTGGGGATGGGAATGAGGAGTTGGAAAAAATAATAGTGGTTAATGCTCACTGAGAAATTAACACGTGCCATGTATGTGCTGTGTGCTTTACATAAATCATGTCATCGACTCTTCATAACTTCCTTATGAAAAAGCTACTACTATAAGCATCCTTATTTTATTTTTTTAATTTATTTTAAAGATTTTACTTATTTATTTGACAGAGGGATCACAAGTAGGCAGAGCAGCAGACAGAGAGAGAGGAGGAAGCAGGCTCCCGGCTGAGCAGAGAGCCTGATGCGGGGCTCAATCCCAGGACCCTGAGATCATGAACTGAGCCAAAAGCAGAGGCTTAACCCACTGAGCCACCCGGGTGCCCCCAAATCCTTATTTTAAAGATGAGGAAACTGAGGCACAGAGAGATTATATCACTTGTCAGAGGTCATAAATCTAGTAATGGAGCCAGGTCTCAAACCCAGATAGTATAACTCCAGATCTTGAGCTCTTAAACTCTATGCTATCTCACCTCAAGTCACAAGATCACTGGAGGACCTGCACTGAATCACCTGGAGGCACTTAGTAAAGATTCAGATTCCTGAGCTCTACTTCAAACTTACCAAATCACTAAATACTAGACACCATTGTTCAAGGGGAAGATAGGAGGGCTAGGTTTTCCAAGGGTCTGGCTCTCTCTTTCCCTCCTCCCTATCTTGGCTGAGCAAGTTCCTGACCCAGCTAGGCTGGGTCCTCTCCTTTCCTCCTCTTCAAAAAGAGCTGTTTCCCCTCCCTCTTTCTCTGCATTGGGGCTCAGTTCAAATCCACAGTACCTCCCAGCTCTCCCAGAGTGGACAGGGCTTGGGCACACTGCATGCCCAGGGGAGAGGCTGGCAGCTGCCTGGGCCATTCCTTCTTCTCTGACAGAAGGTAACAGCTGGTCAGTGAGTCCTCTTCCTGACCAGGACCCTTTGAATCAGGCAGGATGTATGGACCTGGACAAGGCCCTTTCTGGGCCTCAGTTTCTCTCTTCATAATATGAAGAACAATTAGCTTTGTCTCTGTCCTTTCCTCCTTCCCAGGAAGTGTGCAGAGCACAAAGCAGATTTTATCAGAAGGAATTATGGGCTCTGAAGAAAGGCACTCACAAAATGACCAGCCTCCCCAAGTGACAATAATAGGAATAATAAAAAGAAGAATGAGGACATGGGATTAGCCTGGGAGCCCTGAAGAGGAGGTGTTCTGCAGAGTTGTGAGGAGGTTAGCTGTGACAATTTGGATCCGTTATTGACTACAACCTCTGTGCATTTTTAGCTGTGATTCATTTTTAGAAGCCCTGAGTCTTTAGGAGCCACTTATGCCTCTGGAAGAGAAATTTCCTCTCTCTAGCACATGGGATGTTCTCTCATTAGACTGGGTCACCTTCCAAGTCTACCTGTCTCTCTGCCTGTCTGTGCATACACACACATGCCTGTGTTCATAAGGAACTGGAAAAAGCAAGAAATTTGGAGGGAGACAGACCTGGGCCTGAAATCTGGACTTTTTCTTACTCTGTTATGCCTTGCAAGTCCACTAACGTCATCTTAAAGTGGGACAACAATAATTCCTGACTTTTCTGTTACCCCGATTTGCTAGAGGGAGCCAACTAGACAATTATTCACAGTTAAAATCCTGTCAAGTGCTAGATATTGGATGCACAGACACAAGCTTACATGCTTGTATTCTTTGCACTGTTTCACACTGGGAGGTGTTCATCACCAGACAACATATAGAAGCCTGCCCCGGGACAGCCACAGGAACATCTTCTTGCCAGGCAGTGAACGAAAGCTCTCTGGCTCAGAGCAGCCCATCTCTCCTAATCCTCATCATGATTTGCAGGGCGACAGCCCCTTCTGGTTTGTTTTTTACTCACAGCAGGACCCAGGGGACTTACAAGGAACACAATAAAAGCCTAGCCAATCTGGCACTGTGCCCCACTTCCCTTCCACATAAAGGCTGTCTAACCGCCAGGCATCTGGCTTGAAAGGCTGGCCAGGACCTGCTCAGCATCTGCTGCTTTGCTTAAAAGACCTGCTAACAGGAAAGTGTCTGGTTCCTTTCCACCCCAAACAGGAAGTGCCTGCCACTGTCCAGAGGATGGGGTAGTCGGTCATTTACAAGGAACGGATTCCTACCTCGCAGAGCCTCAGGGAAGTCTTCGCAGGAGGCTTGCTCTCTAGGAAGGCTGGAGGAGCAGGGCTCCAGGGACACTTCCTGAGGTGGGGGTGGAGGGTGTTGATTATGGCTAGGACTGCTTACCAGCCTGTGACACTTGGCACAGAGCAGGCTGTCGGTCTTTGAACAGTGCTCCCTGAATACTTACTCCATGCATTGTGGGAGATGCAAGAAGATCCTAGAGAAGGTCTTTGAGCTTGAGGAGTTTACAGAAGTCATCCCATTTCTTCCCTCATTTATTCATTCATTCATTCAACACAAGCTTCCTCCTTCTCCTCCTCCCCCACTACCCGTTTTTAGTGCCTACTGTTTCCAGCACTACCTGAGGCACTGCGGAGTTCAGAGGGGGATTGGCAACCCAACTAGAGAATAAATTAGCCTCTAATCAGGTAGCAAGCCTGGAATGATGTGGTACAACTCTGAGTCCCACAGGATTTCAAAAGAGACAAAAGATCACTGTATTCTTGTTTTGACTCTGGTGGGAGCCAAACCTCTTTGCCCACTAGGGTCCATTCTCAAGACTGCAGCCAGATCAACCCCAGTAATACAGGCCAGATCCTATCGTGGTTCTGCTAAGTGGCTCCCTCTCCCGGCTTCCTCTCTCACTCTAACAAAGTTCGCCTTCCTTACAGGGTCCTACAAGGCCCTATACCCCCGTTGGAAGAGTTGGGAAACCAAACGGGGGAGGGAGGCAACTCAACAAATGTTCAACAGCAAGATTGTCCCAGCCGTAGGCTGGAGGGATGAAGGGAAGGTTGAAGGAAGGAAGGGTTACAGGATCCCAGGAGCCAGGGTCACAGATAGAAAGGATCTCTGGAGAAGACACCTGCTGCCTGAGACACTACTGGTGGCAGAGAAGGAGAGGGAGACGGAACCCTGGTTCCTCCCTTTCTTCAACCGTCTGATTTTCCACCAGGTTGCTCATTGGCTGATTCTCGCTGGAAGCTACCCTCTGAGGGAATCTCTGAAACTGGAAGGTAGCTGGCTGGGGTTAGCTCTCCAAGTGAGGACCAGGAGAATGAATCAAGGGAAAACAGGCCCAGTGCTAAGACTTTCCCAAGTACATTCTGCTGAAGCTAACGTGTAAAACGTACCTGCTGTATTCCCTAACTGTGCAGAGTGAGGGTATGTAGAGGGAGCAGGATCTTGTAGCCTGAAAAACGACTGGGTGAATATTAAAGTTGGTTCCTGATAATTATCCCCAGGCAAAGCCTAGAAGACAGGAGGGCACAGGACTCAATCTATGAGTCAGTTCCTGGTAGAGAAAGGACCTTGGGAAGAAGCCTCAGGGCAATACAGACTTGGGAGATCTGTGTTTCATGTTTGAGAGAGCAGGGACACTGTAAAAAGAACCTTGGGCTTGGTCCAAAGGCCTGGATGTGAGCTCCACTTCTGTCCCTGATTAGCTGTGTGAACTTGGTAAAGAGATTCACTTTCCTGAGCTCTGGTGTTCTCTCTACCAAATGTGGACAATAGCAAAACCTATTTCACAGGGCTGTCCAGAATATTAAAAGAAATAATGAATATAAAAAACTAAATGTCACTCCTTTGATTAGATTCCTCAGAAGTTCCATATATTTTTTTTTTTTTAAGTAACCTCTACCCCCAACATGGGGCTTGAGCTCACCACCCAAGGCCAAGAGTCCCATGCTCTTTGGATTGAGCCAGCCAGGTGCCCCTTCCCTTCCCTATTGTTTTTGATTTAGTATCCAAACCCCCCTGCCAGGCACACAAGGCTCTTTAAGATGTGGCCTCTATGTACTTCTTTCACTCATCATTTATCACCACTGTCCACCCCTGCACATGCACAGACTCGCCAGCCAGAACCACTTCCAATTCCGGGCACTTGGCCCTCTTGTAGTCTTTGCAAATACAGCCCTTTCTGCCTGGAGCATGCTGTTCCTGATATACATCCAGGGCCTAATTCCTGTTCTTTCTTCAAAATGTAGTTTAGAAGGTGTCTCCTTCACGAAGCCTTCCTTAATACCCTGTCCACCCTTCCTGAGGATTAGATGCTCTTACTCTATTTTCAGAGCACCCTCTGCATCCTCTGATTCTAGCAGATTCCATAGTTATTGGAATTAAAAGTTTCTACTGTCCCTTTTATGAGACTGCAGCTCCTGGAGGGCAGGGGCTATGGTGCTTCCTATTTCTCTACCTCCAGACCTTCCAGGGCCTGACGTCCAGTAGATCTCAGAAGATGGCAGTTGAGTGAAGAATACATGCGTGCATGAATGAATGAATTGATGGTACAAACTTTAGAGAGCGATGATGAACAACACTTTTTGCATTTCCATCTTAAAAAAAAAAAGATGGGGTGCCTGGGTGGCTCAGTGGGTTAAAGCCTCTGCCTTTGGCTCAGGTCATGATCCCAGGGTCCTGGGATTGAGCCCCAAATCAGGCTCTCTGCTCGGCGGTGAGCCTGCTTCCCCCTCTCTCTCTGCCTGCCTCTCTGCCTTCTTGTGATCTCTATCTGTCAAATAAATAAATAAATAAAATCTTTTAAAAAAAGAACACCCAATTGCAAATAAATAAATAAATAAAGAGGAAGAACAATCTAGAAGTTTCCCCCATCCCTAACCCAATCCTTTCCTGCAATTGCACATGCCTATTGTCTCCTCCTCTGGGTTACCTTCCTCAATGAACATGCTGATCGGCTGAATCATTTTTAGTCATGAAGGAATTTTCGTTCCTTTAACTTTGCCTGTTTGGACTTATCCAGAGAGCTCTGTGACCCTCGATATCATATAATGAAGAGAGATGACCTCATGTCTTTATTCTGACCTGAAGGTGTTAATTCTGAACTTACCCCTCTACCTCCACCCCCAACTTGCTCCTCCTCCTGTTCCCTACCACAGTGAATGGTACCACTATCTGACCACCCCTCTAAGTGGGAAACTCAGAATTCACTTCTCACTCTCCCCTAGCTCCTCTCTCCCAAACTGGTCATCAGATCTTGTCCAGTCTACTATGCAAGTATTTCAAGGCTCTCTTCACTTACTCCATCTCCACAGCTAAAACCTAAGTCCAGGCCACTGTGATCTCTCACCAGAATGATTGCATCTGCCACCCAATTGGTCTCCCTGCTTTTAGGCACCTTTCATCTCCATACATTCTTCATTCTGCAACCTGAAGATACAAATGTGACTGACCTTCCTTTAAAATCCTCTGGCTTCCCAGTGCCCTCAAGATAAAGCACAAATCCTAATGCACTGTATTTTACAAGGTATGGATTATTCAGCCTTCTATTTTTCTGGCCTCATCTACCATTCTCCCCTGGAGGATAAACTCCAAACATACAGAATTACTTGTTTTACAGCTAGTGGAAAGCCCTTTACCCCACTTCACTTGGTCTGCTTCCGCTCATTGCCTCTGGCTTGGCTCAGATGTTGCGTCGCCCTCAGGGGGTTGGGGTGGGGGTGGGGGAGAATGTCCTTGTGTGCTCTCTGAGCTTTCAGGCCTCATTTCATACTCGAGAGCTCCATACCACCCTAGGCAGTGCTGCCCAGTGGTTAAACCCACAGGCAATGGTGTCTGGTTACTAGGATTCGAATTCCACGTTGGTCATGTACTAGCTGTGCGACCTAGAGCAAGTGAATAATCACGCCCGTAACGTCGGGATAATATTTCATCAGTGTGTTGTGAGAATTAAGTGAGATGATGTAAGGTGCCTGATAATTAGAGTTGGCCATTACAACAGCACTGAAATGTAAAGCTCGACCTCCTACCCACTATATTCTCATTTTTTTCGAGAATTTTTTTGAGGTTTGCGTGTGGTTTCGTTTTAATGCAGACGTTTATTTCAGTATCACCTTGTAGTCTATGTTTTACTTGACAAGGTAGTTAGACCGGGAGGTGATCACGACTTTCGTCCCCGAGCTCGCCGACACCCAACGCCCCCAGGTGGCTCCAGCTGTCTGCAACCAAAGCTGAGCGAACTAGGGCATACCACTCGACATTTCAGGGGAAGAAAGGCCTTTTCTAACTAAATAGTCTGTGTTTATAAGGCCTCCCCTCTTTCGCTTCCCAACCTCGAATTCTATCAGACGCGATAAAAGTCAGAAACAAGACTGTAATTGGGACGGAGAAAGTAGGCTCAGCTTCCGCCCCCATGCTAATGACTGCATTGGTACTTTCTCCTCTCGATTCCCTCTCAATAATGGTACCGTCCGCGGAGGGGAGATTAGAGAGGGTTTCTGAAGAACTCAGGGTTCAGAGGCCGGTACTCGTACATAACCACCCCTCGCGCGCTGGCACTGTGGTACCGCCCACTATCCTCTGATTGGCTGCCGAGGCCCCGCAGTCGGGCTCAGCCCGCCGCGCCGCCTTCAGTACAGCTCCGGCCGCCGCGCCGCCTGGCTCTCGTATTCCTTGTTGTCGGCGGGCTCTGGGGGCTCCGCGCTGCGGCCGTTAGTCATGTCGGGTAGGTGACTCCTTCAGCGAGCAGCGGCAGCGACGAGAAGGGGCCTGGCGGGGTTGGGCCGTCTTCCCGCCCACCGGAGGGCCCCGAGGGAGAGCCTCCGGCCCTGAGGGAGGCTTGGGGTGGGGGGGGCGGCAGTGGCCGCCGCCATGTTGGACTGAAGGGACGCACGCTCCCAACGCTCTCCGTCTGCAAATCTCCGCGGGAGCGCTTCGGGCCCCCTTTTTTTGACCCTGTCCTTGGAACCTGAGGAGACGTGCGGCTCCCGGGGAGGGTGTGTGAGTTGGGGGGGCGGAGGCCGTCTACGCCATCACGGGGGCGGGGGGAAAGCCCGTGATTAGAGCATCCGCCTGAGAGAATCGGTGCTTCTGGTTCTCCGCTCCGCCTCAGATCTTTCAGCGAGGCCTCGGGCCAGTCGTCTCGCCGCCTCGTACCTCAGTTTCCCCATCTGTGAAGTGGAGCTGGGCCTTCCTGACTCACCCATTCATCAGGTGGGGGTCTTGACGCTCTGGGAGCCCTTTTAAAGGACATTGCCTTGCACAAAATCCTACTTACCGTCATTCCCTCTACCTTAAACACCCGGATTGGAGTGGGGGTGTTAGCATGTAATTCAGCTTCCTCCTCACCCTCCTCATTTTTCTCCCTTCTCCAGTTGTTTATCTCCTACAAGAGCCCTGCAAGTGAGCCTTTTCTGGTCTGGATAGACTCTTATAGGTACATGTGTCATTTACCTGAAAGCATACAGGCCAAAGGACAGGCAGTCTTACACGAAACATTTAAAGTGGTAGACACCCCCTCCCACCGCCGTGTGGAAGAGGAAAAAAAAAAAGGCATTGACCTCTTTAGGTCAGTTTAGGTCTTGCTAATAAACCCGAACATAAAGTCTGGAACATGAATGTTTCCTAGGTTTAGCAGTCCTAGCTAACACACAAGGTCCTCTCTGTTGTAGGTACCTCACAGGCTGCAAAGACCCAGCTATCCACTTGCTAGAAAACATCATGAGACATCACGTTTCACGTGGAAAAGCAGAACATTTCCTTGAAGCCATATGATGGGGATCAAAGGGATGGCAGCACGGTCTTTTACATTTTTTAGGGGAGGACCTGTTGGTATTGAAAAAAAAAAAAGCCACAAACAACACCCCCGCGCCCCTCCCCACCCAATCCAGTCTTGTGGAAGGATGGAAATCTGACAAAAAGCAAGTAGCAGGCTGAGATGAGGCCAAATTAACAAGATTGGCTGGACAGGAGAATAATTAATATTCCTTAGATTAATATTAAGTCTGAATATTGAGATTTTGTGGGACAGGGCACCTTACCTGATGAAAGAGGCTTTTAACTGCACAGGATTTCTCCCTCTAAATATTTAATACTTGCTCCAAGAAAAAAAATAGTTTCTTACTCCAAGTAGACATTGGTACATCTTTTACCAGGTACATAACTTGGCATGAAGTCTGGTAAAGCTCCACAGAAGTATGTAGAAGTTTATCCTTAGGAGGTGTGTTACCCATCCATGGTTTAAAAAAAAATGAAAAGATTCTCCTACCCTCATGGGGAAATTTACCATTACATTAAAAACTATTGGCATGTGTTGATTTTTAACATCTTTATTGGTGTAAAACAATGGCTGTTTTTATAGGACTGTGTAGCTTTTATGGAAGATTAAATTTTAGAGGTTACCATTTGTAAAATTCAGGATTTTCAGCTGTCATATTAGTGTGTGAGCTCATTTACCATTAGTACTGATCTTTGAAGTACCAAGACACTAGATTAATTTGTCACTTTGTAAATTAAATTTTTTAAATATCAAGATTGGCTTTCACATGTGAAAAGGACCTTATTTGATTGTTTCTAAATACTACGTCCATTAAAGCGAGAATCTTTAAGTTCTCCTTAGTGTTATATAGTGCTTATACATTTTGTAAATGTGTATAAAAATATTTTGACTTTATGTAAAAATAAGTATTATGCTTTTGATTGTTTTTTTGGTGAATGTTTCAGTTAATAAATGTAACAGTAAACTCCCCGTAAACAGCGAATTGCATTAACTTTTTAGTTAAATGCTTTAAACATTCCATCAAACTCAACCACTCCAGATGCCTGACAGCAGACTTACAAACTTAATAAAAGGGCTTACATAGTCAATAAATAAGTAAAAATTATAAATATTGTAAGTCAAACTCATTCATACATTGTTTACAAATGTGAATTATCTGACACCTTCAAGTTAGGATCACATCTAATATCAGTTATACATACAAAATTAAAGTTAAGGTAGTTCTCATTTTGGCAGTATGGCAGACCAAAATAAATTCAAATCTTCTATCTACAAACACCAGAAATGTAAGAATTTATTTAAAAAAGGGGAGGGAGAGACCTAACTGCCAGAAATGGAAGTAGAAGCACGCATAGAGCTAGCTTGACAGTTGCCCTGAGGAGGTGGGTGTAGGTCTCATCATTTACAGACTTGGGGTTTTTGTTTTTTTGTTTTTTTAAGATTTTATTTGAGAGAGCAAGCACAAGGAGGAAGGGAGAGGGAGAAGCAGGCCCTCTGCTGAGGAGGGAACCTGACTTGGGTCTCATTCCCAGGATTCCAGGATCAAGGCCCTGGGCTGAAGGCACACACTTAACTGACTGAGCCACCTAGGTCCCCTGAAACTTGGGTTTTATTACCCAGGTACCCAAGGAAGTGAAGCCTTGAGACTATTAGAGCCAGATAATGGGAACTGAGACCTTACATAAAACCTAAAAGATTGTCTTTTAAAAGATTGTCTTCAGTGAAAGAGTGAACTAGGAAAAAACCTTTGTATCAGCGTAACAGATAACAAGGAAGCTTGGACCTTGAGTAAAAAAGTTCTGTCCTGAGAATTTGTAACCTGGGAACTATGCTTCATACAGTTTGGGTGTACATTTGGGCTAGTTAATGGGGAGTCCAGGAAAACTCAAGCCAAGAAATTAACATAAAAATTGGTTCTGCGCTGGTAATAACCTTGGGGCTCCTGGTAGAAAAATCTTTTCTGGGGGGAAATTTCACAGACTAGGTCACAGGAATCTTCTAGAAAAAATACGCCTTGCAAAAGGTAGGTTCACATTAAAAAATTGTAGAACTTGAGGAAACAGTTTGCCAAAATGAGAATTTATGGCAAATGGGGTTAGAACCCTAATAGTTAATCTAAAAGCAAGTAAGTTAGACATTACTAAAAACCTAAAGGAAGGAATCAACCCTAAGACACAAGATGTTATGAAGAAAGACCAGATAGCTTTAAAAAGAACTTAGTATGAAAAAGAAACAGTGGTTAAGTTGAATTGCAGACTTAGCAGAAGAAATAATTAGTGAAGTGGAAGACAGATACAGTTCCTCACAGTTCAGTTCCAAAGGAGATGAAAAATAAGGCTTAGAAACAGATGGAGAAGTCCCTATCATACATATAGTATGTATATAACATGTCTCCTAAGAAATTGGGATCAATATTACAGTTGAGATTTTTCCAAAATTGATAAATATTTTGGGTCAAAAAGCAGTAGTTTGAAACATGAGACAAAAATCAGTTCATACCTAGATACATTGATGTGAACTGTAGGATATGAAATACCAATTACCTACCAGAGGAAAATAGGAAACGGTTAAGTTTGGTAGACTTAAAAGTTCTAAGAAGTTGAAAAACAATGAAGTGATCCTAAGTCTAAAGACTGAGAGTACCACTTTCAGGCCTTTGCCAGAAGAACTAAAAGTAAATCCAGAAAGGAGAAATAGAATGCAAAAAACAGTAGAAGGAGCAAACACAGTAAATAAAAGGCAGATATTAACAGTATGAAACATTGAAGATTAAAGTGATTACATCTGGAAGTTAAAAAGGAAGCAAAAAAGAAAAATTGAATGTTTAACTTCTAAGGCAATATGGGAAAAGGGAGTAAAGAAAATCTAGTAGGCAGGAAAGGAGTTAAAAGGAAAAAGAAAACCCTAGTAAGTAGAAAAATCTAATATAGGCGTGTAGGAATAAATGAAAAGTAGTAGTAAAAATAAGAAAATGCTAGTTAAAAGAGTTTCATATTGGGAAAAAAATTGTTCAGAAATGATATACCTAAAACATAAGATAAAGAAATGTTAGAAGTGGGGCACCTGGGTGGCTCAGTGGGTTAAAGCCTCTGCCTTCGGCTCAAGTCATGATCCCAGGGTCCTGGGATCAAGCCCCGCATCGGGCTCTCTACTCAGCAGGGAGCCCGCTTCCCCCTCTCTCTGTCTGCCTCTCTGCCTTCTAGTGAGCTCTGTCTGTGAAATAAATAAATAAAATCTTAAAAAAAAAAAAAATGTTAGAAGTATCGAGATAGAAAAAGATGAACCAGGCAATCAACAACCAAAAGTTAGATTGTTTTGTTATGTTACTAGTCAAAATAAAGTTTGGACCTTTTTAATCGTGATATAATGTTAAAAGAGGATTCATCACGGATATATAAACCTGTACTTTTATGTGCCTAACAATATAGCCTCAGAATGTAGAAACCAAAAAAATATAAATGACAAGCCTAGTCAAATGGAGTTTTTTTTAAAGCATACCTTTCTGTGTAATTAATAGATGGGGCAGACCAAATGTTAAGTATGAATGGTATAACCAACAAGTATCATCTAGAGTTACAGAATTTACTCAACATTTAGGAAATATATAGTATATAGTTCTTTTCAAGCTCATACGGGGCGTTTGTGCCAAGGGGAAAATTGAGAAACAGCAAATCCTAGTAAGTACCAAGAGTAATAGAGAAAATACCTTTCTGGCTGCAATGGAATATAATTAGAAAACAACAGAAAACCCTATACACTTGGAAATTAAAACATTTCTAAATCATGGATTCAGACACAAGGCTCAAGTGTCGAGTACTCCTAATTAGCAGTAGTTTGAAATGCTATATATAACATTTATAAACTCATTTTCTCTAATGAGTATAAGGGCCATACTTACTGGTTAATATATCTTCTACAGTTTTAAAGTCAGCCAGCTAAGGAAGTCAGATTTAAAATTTCACAGGACCAAAGTGACTGGGTTAAATTATGGACTCTTATACTTAGATTTGAGCCAGGGTTACATGACCTATATGCTGTGTACTTCTATAATTTTGAGCGAAAGGGAAATAAACAGGTCTTGAACTCCATCCTCAGTGGGAGAAACCATCCCCCCCCCCCATCCATGCCTTGGAGTATAATTGAGGCTAAAGCTTCATTTATCATCAGGGTACCTTAAGTTTTACTCATATATGCCCCCCCCACTTCATAATCCTTTTCAGTTTCTGATTTAGTTAAAGCAAATTTAATTTTCTTGTATAGTAGATGGGTCTAATTTATTTATGGTCCAATTAGATTCTGTGTGCTTTTCATATTTTATTTGGTTATTAGTGATAAATCTGTGGTCATTTTATCATGGGTGTGGTGGTGATACAATTTTTTCGTTTCAGCCTTATGTTCTTCACATTCATAGAAGTAGTTTGTCAGGATTTTAATCAATATTCTTATGATTAAGGATTTTAAAAAATCTTGTTTAGTCTGATTGTAGATCTCTGCTGCGAAAAGTGGCAGATCTCATGTCATCTACTTATACTGGCAATGGCAGTGTTTTCATATTGTAGCTTTATGTGAATTAAATGCAGATGTCACTGATTTGATTTCTGGTGGGTTTTCAGAAGAATTGTTTGACTGCAAATGATTTTGTTTCATGTTGGATGAGATTGGGGTTAGTGGTCAGCAGTTTCAGATGAGTTATTTTTTGCAGTTTGAAAGAACATTTCATATAAATTGCTTGTATTCATCACTAATAAACTTGGGTCATTCACTTACTCCAGAAACCCGAAGGATAGGGCCTCTTCAAAAGTTTTTGATACAGCTGATGTTTTGAGATACTGAGAAAAGCTCATAATTCAGAAAAAGCTTTTTTTTTTTTTTACATTATTTAATTCATGCCTTCCTTCGTAGTTTTTATTGCCAAAAAGGAAGCTGGAAGCAGGTATTGCTGAGTTGGTATACCAATCGGTATACTAAGTCCCTGAAACCTTGGTAAAGTTGGAGATCAACAACTAACTTAGCTGCTTTTACCAAATTTTCAGAGATCTAGTTGTTGCTGCTGACAGAGCAGTCCAGTATAGGGGAATGATGTGTATGTTGGGCTGGTGAGGATTTACAAGTCAGTGTAATCTTGGGGATTTATCTTGTCCAACTGTGTGTCTTCCCCCCTTTTTAGTCTCGATTAGTTTCAGTAGATGCCTTTTTGTATATAAAGGTAACTTGAATTTTCGTTAAAAGGATGGATTTTTCACTGATTGTTTTATGCTGGTTTACTTGGTTCTTGTGACCATTAGGAGCCATTTATAGATTAGTTGTTTTTCAAAGATGTAGCTACTGTAAACAAATCCTTACACAGTAATTTTAAGTAGTTTTCTTTCTGTAGGTAGTTTTTATTACTTATTCTTACCAGATTTCATCTGTAAAAGCTAAAGTCAGCTTTTGAGGGAAGCATAATTTTAAATAAGATTTAAAATTCTTTTTATATGTTTTAGATTCTGGAACTTACGGTCAGTCTGGGGGTGAGCAGCAAAGGTAAAGTATACGTACGTTTTACTAACACCATGTAAGAGTAGAACTGAGGGGAAAAAAAGATGAATTTAGTAGTCAAGTGTTCCTTTTTTAGTATGTGGATTTTTTAGAGTTAAATATTAGCTTGTCAAGGGGGAAAGGCCTGTGTACATATATGTACTAAAACATTTTTTCCTTTTTTTAAAAAGCCTGCTTGAATCATTAAATACAGATGCCACCTAGAGATTAAAACAAATCTCATAGGTATTTTAAAGCATGTTTTCTTTAAGAAATTTTTAAGATGAAACTATTAAAAGGATTTAGACAATTGAACTATATAACAGGTTCTTAGAGAAAGCATTTCAGTTTTTGCTTATATATAATATGCTATTTTTTTAGAGCAGATTTTCTTTAAGCGCTATAATAGAAATGTTTAGCATTTTTAAAAGACTGCTTACCATGCTTAACAGTAAAAAGAAAAGTCTGATTTTACGTGACTGTATACATATAGTAGGGTTCTCTTAATTGCCAGAAACACAGCCTTCAACTTAAACTATAAATGTTTTGGAGCTCAGTGTGAGGTATTCAGAATAGCATCTCAGGTATCTTCTGTCTTCAGGTTTTAAGCTTCATGAAAACAAAACTGGTTTGACTTTTCTATTCTTAGAGTGTAGTGCTGACTTCACAATAGACAACTGCAAATGTTTATTCAGTGAAATATGTTTTATAAAGTTAAATTCTGTTAGCACTTGATAGCTCTACAATAATAAAAAGGCTTTCTTTTCAAGTATTTTTTTTGGGGGGCATATATTCAGAAAGTCTGTTTCTGACTTGTTAGAATTTGCATGCTATAAAATGAAAGTTCAGATCTGAGGAAGGTACCTTTATTTATTCGGCAAACTATATGCCAGGCTGTGCTGTGTTACTGGGGATACAGTATAATTATTAAAGGCAGATTTAAGGCAGATGATAGGAAGAAATTAATCTGTCAAACAGTTAATTTGATTAAAGTGCAGACTTAAAAAGTTAATTTTCTGTCTTGGATTTTTAAAATCATGGGTTTTATTTCCATGTAGTCACTCTCCACACCCAAGTATAATTCCCTTGAGATTTTCTGGTTCTACTGAAATTGTATTTGTGTGAGATTGTCAAAGCTAAACTTTTGGTGCTTGCTTAGTATTCAAGAGTCTGGGAGTGATTCATTTATGTCTTAATAGTCTTTGGTCATCACCTTTCAGTTTAGACTCTAAGAGACAGGCTGATTGGCAGTTTTTCAGAAGAGAGACTTGTACGGAGTTAAAGTTGAAACTGAAGTTGGTTCTTTATTTTTTTTAAGCTTTTAAATTCTAACACATCTCTTTCAAGTACTACATTTTTCTTTTACAGTTATTCTTCCTATGGAAATCAAGGGAACCAAGCTTATGGACAAACACCACAAGTAGGTTAAAATATAAATTGTGCTGTTTGCAAATAATTATTTTTATCTTAAGTAGGTGATGAAACTTGTATTTAACTAAATTTCAGAGCTATTCTGGCTATGGACAAACTACTGATTCCTCATACGGACAGAACTATGGCAGCTACTCCAGTTATAGCCAAAGCCAATCAGGTTGGACTGGTTTGTTAAATTTGCTATTTTATAAATTAAAAAATCAGAACATTTACTAAATGGTATATCCATTCAACCTCTAGGTTATTCACAATCCTACAGTGGTTATGAGAATCAAAAGCAGAGCTCATATGGCCAGCAGCCTTATAATAACCAGGGACAGCAAAACACGGAATCATCAGGAGGGTAAGGAAAACCGTAAAAGCACTGATACTGTGTTGGGTAGTGGAAATAACACTTTGGGTATTAAATAGACTTCACCATCAAACTAGTTTTACATTTTTTTTTTTTTTTTCAGAAAAGTTTTGAAATACGAATTTCACAGTTCTTTGTTAAGAAGAATATGGAAATTGTCTGCATTGTCATTTGATTCCTATGTGTTATTTGTAATATTGCTATTTAGCTGTTTATGAATGCACATTATTCTTAAAGATTTTATTTATTTGAGAGAGAGAGAGTAAGTGAGCGAGCGTGAGCAGTGGGAGGGGCAGGGGAAGAAGTAGACTCCCCGCTGAGTAGGGAGCCTAATTTGGTACTTGATCCCAGGACCCTTGGATCATGACCTGAGCTGAAGACAGATGCTTAACAGACTGAGCTACCCAGGTACCCTAAAGCACATGATTTAAATGTTAAAAAAAAATTTGGACCTCTGCTTTATATGTGAGATTAAATAAGAAACTTTTAGTGCTTTCTTTTATTTCCATTTATTTTTTAGCCATTTTAATATATTACCTTTTCAGGGACAAAAATACTAAAAGAGTACCAAAACCTATCCACACATTTCAGATACTCTAAGTGTGTCTTGTTAACATAGGTGGGTGAATATTTACCAAGAAGTTTATGGGTTTTATAACTTGCCTTTTTTTTTCTTAAATTTTTATTTGGTTTTATAGTTTTTTTTTTAAAGTTTCAGATATGAGGAGCTTGTTCATGTTACTAATTTTAGTAATAGCAACTTAATTTTTAAAAATTTCGCTTTACATTTTGTGAAATACTTTCACATTCTTTAATTGATCCTTAGCCACTATGAGCGGCAATAATCATCTCCAGTTTGTAGAGGTAAAGAGAAATTAAGATTATGTAGCCTGTTAAGTTACATAGCTAAAATTAGGCAAAAACTGAGATCACAACAAGTATTCTCTCTGTAGTGAAAAAAATTATTCTAAGTGAAATTCAGTTAAATCAAAGCATTGGGAAGATTTGTAAGGTCACATTGTCAGTCTTACAGATGTGAGACTGTTTTGAAAAGTAGAAAGTGGAGTACACATGTAGAGAATAATTTTCAGAAAGCACGTTACATCAGAAGAATTCTTTAAGCCTTAGGAGAATCCTTTTATAAGGAGACATTTTTGGAGGAATGAGGTATAAATACAGGTATAAATATAATAATAAATACAAATATAAAAATATAAAATAAATATAAATGCAGGTATAAATGCAAAAGAAAAGTGTTAGATTTGGTTTGACAACCATTTTACTTTTATAATTTTACTTTTTATTATTTCTAAAATTTGTAAAAATTTATTTATTTAAGAGACAATGCATGTGCATGTATGCAAGTGGAGGGAGGGGCAGAGAGAATCTCAAGCAGACTCCCCACTTAGTGTGGAGCTCGCAACATGGGGTTCCATCCCATGACCTTGAGATGCTTAATCGACTGAGCCACCCAGGTGCCCCTAATTTTTTTTTCTCTCTTTGACAACTTTATTTATTTATTTATTTTTCTTTCAAGGACTTTTTTTTTTTTAAAAGATTTTATTTATTTATTTGTCAGAGAGATAGAGAGAGTACAGGCAGGCAGAGAGTCAGACAGAGGCAGAGGGAGAAGCAGGCTCCCTTCAGAGCAAGGAGCCCGATGTGGGACTTGATCCCAGGATGCTGGGATCATGACCTGAGCCGAAGGCAGCCGCTTAACCTACTGAGCCACCTAGGTGTCCCCAAAGAGATCACAGGTAGGCGCAGAGAGAGAGAGAGAGAGAGGAATAAGCAGGCTCCCTGCCAAGCAGAGAGCCCTATGCGGGACTCTATCCCAGGACCCTGAGATCACGACCTGAGCCGAAGGCAGAGGCTTAACCCCCTGAGCCACCCAGGTGCCCCTCTCTTTGACAATTTTAAAGTGAAGCACTAGGGTTCTGACTGTTGATGTGAGACATCAACATGTCTCTCACATCAACATACTGTGTGGGGGAACATACTGAACTTTATTACATTACTCTGGTCACCTGATGCAGAATAAGATGTGACTATTGAGTTTTGAGACTTTTTGTTTCCTTTTTAAAAAAGTAAACATTAGGGGCGCCTGGGTGGCTCAGTGGGTTAAGCCTCTGCCGTTGGCTCAGGTCATGATCTCAGGATCCTGGGATCGAGCCCTGTATCAGGCTCTGCTTAGCGGGGAGCCTGCTTCCCTCTCTCTCTCTCTCCCTGCCTGCCTCTCTGCCTACTTGTGATCTCTCTCTCTGTCAAACAAATAAATAAAATCTTAAAAAAAAAAAGTAAACATTAGAACTCAAATCCAATTAAATGTTCTTTCTATATTCCCATCCTGAGAACGTGTAATTAATAGTCATATTGCTTAGAACATGCTTAGAAATTTCTTCTTGGATTGCCAGAGATAATAAAACAATCTCATTTTTTGGTAGACTAGTTTCAGATAAGAAATGGTATCACAGGGGCGCCTGGGTGGCTCAGTGGGTTAAAGCCTTGCCTTCAGCTCGGGTCATGATTCCAGGGTTCTGGAATCGAGGCCCAGGTCCTGGGATCGAGCCCCAGGTCCTGGGATCGAGCCCCAGGTCCTGGGATCTCTGCTCAGCAGGGAGCCTGCTTCTTCTCTCTCTGCCTGCCTCTCTGCCTGCTTGTGATCTCTATCTGTCAAATAAATAAATAAAATCTTAAAAAAAAAAAAAGAAATGGCATCACAAAACAGGTTCCTTCTCTAAAAATCTGATTTGCTATTGTTATCTTTTTTTTGTAAGATTCTGTTTTTTAGGTAATCTCTTCCACCAGTGTGGGGCTCAGACCCACAATTCTTGAGATCAAAATCTCATGCTCCACTGACTAAGCCAGCCAGGAGCCCTTTATTACTGTTTTCTGAAATTTATCTTTGAAGATATTTAGAAGAATGTACTATAGGTTCTAAAGATAATTAGGGGCGCCTGGGTGGCTTAGTGGGTTAAGCCTCTGCCTTTGGCTTAGTCATGGTCTCACGGTCCTGGGATCGAGTCCTGCGTCGGGCTCTCTGCTCAGCAGGGAGCCTGCTTCCCCCCTCTCTCTCTGCCCGCCTCTCTGCCTACTTGTGATCTCCCTCTCTCTGTCAAATAAATAAATAAAATCTTTTGAAAAAAAAAATTATAAGAAAATGGTATCCAAATATTACGAGATAACAGTGTTAAAATTAAGTGATAGAGAGCTTTTTAATATAACTATTAAAAGGACTCAGCACTTGGGGTGCCTGTGTGGCTCATTTGGTTACACATCTGCCTTAGGCTCAAGTCATGATCCCGGGGTCCTGGGAACGAACCCTGCATTGGGCTGCCTGCTCAGTGAGGAGTCTGCTTCTCCTTCTTCCTCTCCCCCTGCTTGTTCTCCCTCTCTCTCTCTCAAATAAATAAATAAAATCCTTTAAAAAAAAGAAGACTCAGCACTGGTTGTAGTATATTTGTTAAAGAATGAGACATATTACTCTATTTTGTGGCACTTTTATTAATTTTTTTAAGTTCTAAGGAGATGGTAAAAGCCATAGTGATATTTTGTTTCACTAATGTTCTCAAAGATGCATGCAGTTTTTCTCATAATGTGGCACCTCTTCAGTTCTAGAATTGTTTGAAAGTCATTCCATTGTTCATAAGGAGATTTTGTAGATAAAATAACTAAATGATTTGTACTACGAAGTGGTATTAGGGCTGTCTGGGTGGCTCAGTCAGTTAAGTGTCCAACTCTTGATTTTGGCTCAGGTCATAATCTCAGGGTCATGAGATTGAGCCCTGTGTTGGGCTCCGTGCTCACTGGAGGGATCTGCTTGAGATTCTCTCTCTCCCTCTGCCCCTTCCCTCTCTCTTCTCTCTCTTTTCTTTCTCTCCCTCTAGCAAATAAAAAAATCTTAAAAAAAGAAAGAGAAAAGAAAGAAGTATTAAATGCTACCTGGTTTGGCCTTTCAGTCTCAGTCAGTTTACTACAGTGAATGTAATCCTTCTATAATATTTCAAATTCTTGATTTCTGTTTAGCCAAGGTGGAAGAGCACCTTCATATGACCAGTCAGACTATGGTCAACAAGATTCATATGACCAGCAGTCAGGCTATGATCAACATCAAGGTTCATATGATGATCAGTCAAATTATGGTCAGCAGCATGATTCCTATAATCAAAATCAGCAGTCCTACCATTCACAAAGGGAGAATTACAGCCACCACACACAAGGTATGGTATATTGACCTATTTTTCTATTTTCCCCTCATAGAATTGAATTTTGGATTAAAAGACCTGTATAGGATTTCAACTGTAAAAATTCAGTGTGACCTTGAATATACATGCCTCTCTCTTATGGCCATCAAAGCTAGTTTATTAGATTTCTATTTCTGAATTTCTTGGACTCCCAAAAGGTCATGTGGCTTTTTGATGACTGATGACATTAATTTTTTTGTTGTGTCACTTAACTGAGCATTTGATAATGCTGTTGCTACCACTTGTTTTGATAGTGGTGGTATACTTGATTTAGGGAAATTATGATCCTATATTAGCTTTCTCACCTCATCTAAGAAGGACCAGCCATTCTTTCACTTGTCTTACAGCAGTTGGAATATACTACTGATACTTAGGAATTGGTTTGTGCCATGGACATGAATGCTTCAAGGGCACAAGTCTTGTTTTACTCATTTATACCCTCATTGCCTAGTATAGGGCCTGGTTCATAGTAAGTTCTTAATAAATATTTGTTGAATAATTGAATGAATGAATAAGTGAGTGAGTAAATGTGGAAGCTCATTCACTGAATATCTTCAGTGAATATAGTCACTGAATATGTCTCAGTTTGAAAATGCAATTATTTCTTGTCCATGTTTGATTTACATTTAAGTATTTTTGAGGTGAAGAAATAGAAATTTTGGGATGAAGAAATTGTAGATTAGGGTTATGCTTTTCATCTAATTATTAAGATTCTGTACCTAATATTGTACTGGTAACTCAAATTGTTCTTCATTACCATCACATCAGATGGTAATGTCCATGTCACCATTTTGCTGTCTGACTATAGCAGAATGGAATTTGACACAGATACAGTTCTCAAACATATTAAGTTTACATTACAGGAAGCGTTTATCAGAAATGATAATATTTATTCATGTATATATTATTTTCTTTTTTTTTTTGTAGATGACCGTCGTGATGTGAGTAGGTATGGAGAAGATAATAGAGGATATGGCGGGTCACAGGGAGGAGGTAGAGGGCGTGGGGGATATGACAAGGATGGAAGAGGTCCTATGACAGGATCAAGGTAAGTATTTAGGTATAGGTGCCTACATTTCTTCTCTCTCTCTTTTTTTAATTTAGAAAATTTTTGTTGTTTTACTTAGCTGGTTTGATTCCAGCATCTGATTTAGTTAAGAGGCTTAAATAGATTATGTTATAGAGAAGGAGGCAGAAATTCAAAATTTCTTTTCAGTCTTAAGATGTCAGTAAATTACCTCAGGATAGGCTATGTTAGCAGTTAGTTTTTATGGTGTATATTAAATACCAGTGGAGAAAATTCCCCTTTTATGGTTGTGATTAAACCACTTAACTATGTTTTTCCTGCCAGAGCTATAGAGTCTAAACTTCTTTAAAAAATGACTCTGAGAAATCCAAGTATATTATATATAAAACATAAAAGGTAAGTTAATTTTAGATTGGAGTGCAGAGAGACTATTCCTTATTCTTGAATCCCCTTGGGAAGGGACAATATTAGGAAGCCATAGCAGAGTATATAAAGGTGGGGTTGGCAAATGAGAAAGATTTTATGTAAACTACTTTACCTTCTTTCTTAAGAAAAAATTATGAAAATAATAAGTGCAATATCCCCTGTCATTGCATATTTTATTCAGACTAAGCTATGGAAAAGATGACTTTTTAATTCAGCTTTTCCCCATTGCTATCAGGTTTTGGTACTTAATTTTGGCATATGTTATGAAAGCTGGTTATAAAATTACTTTTAAATATATCTGTAAATTTAGCACTTTGGTCCTAAAAACAAGAATGAAAAAATAACTGACATTTGTTATCCTCAGTTGAGGTTTGCAGGTTGCAAATTTATGTGTAAAATACACAGGGTTGAAGGATTAATTTGTGTTCCTTGGGAATTGAAATTGTTAGTGGCCTCTTAACTGACGCTTAATAATGTATCAGTACCAGTTTGCTCTTTTGCTCCTTAGGGACTGTCTGTCCCCTGAGGTGACGTGAGCAACAGAACTAGTTACATACAGCACTCTTACTTCTTTAAGTGAGCCAGGAATTTGATCACTGACTTGTGTTTCTCTGTGTTTAGTGTACAGTACTTTGATATTATGGCAAAACTAAAGCCTAAACATATTTGATGAACTTTTATAAGACTGAACATTGTCTTTCGATTGATAGCCAGAGTCAGTTTACAACATATAAATATATTACTATATGCTCTTTATTATCAAAGTGAGCAGCCTGCCATCACGTGGATATAAATGAACAATGTAAAGTAACATGGTACTTACTTTCTACCTGATAGCCTCCTTCCCATCTCAAACAGAATCCCAAACAAAGTAGATAACAGGTATATTTAATTTTCCAGTTAGTATGTTTTAGATAATTGGCTTTTTTGGAATGCTGTGTTTTATAGTATATCGTAGGTTTAATTTTCTTTGTAAGGAAGTTATGTCCTGTACATTGTTTATTAGACTATGACAGTGTATGAGAATGGTTGAAACCCACTTTTCAGGAGGATGAGGGTAGAGAAATCTTTAAAAATGTGTTTTCATCTTTAAGAGATGACTCATCTTAGAGATTTGAAAGGACCTTGAATGAATCTCCTAATAACACAGGGGGGAGCTCTATACCTTAACCATCTTGAGAATCCCATTTTTAATAACTTTCATAACCTTCTTGGCATCATATTTCAGTATGATTTTTGGTCCAAATACTTGATATGAACCAAAGTTTTTGATTTTCAGATGTTTTTATTTAGCCTTAGAGCCTTTTCACGTGCTATCTTTGCAGAAGCCCCCTATATGTTAAGTCAAAGTGATACTGATCTGGTTCAAGGTAGGGTTGGGGGAGGGGGTCTTGCTTAGTTGCTATCTATACCCTGTTCTGCACCACCACGCCCCCAGCCAATAAATGGGTTGCTCATGAAAGGCCTTTTTTAGGAATCCATGTGGATGATGATTTGATGATTCTGTGTATTGGGTTGGTAAATTTTTTATGTGAAAGGCCATGTAGTAAATATTTTAGGCTTTTTGGGCCATATGATTTCTTTTATATCTGCTCACCTCTGCCCTTGTAGCACCAAAGCAGCCATAGACAATATATAAATAAACATGGTTGTGTTCCAGTAAAACTTCATTTATGGATGTGGAAATTTGAAGTTCATATAATTTTCATATGTCACAATATTTTATTTAAGATGTGCTCTTTAGCTTATTTAAGGGGTAAAGTATTTTGAATTAGAGTAAAAATGCCTAGTTTTAGGACTTTAACACTTGTTTACATTTAAGTACCAAAAATATCCAAACATTTTTTGTTAGTTTTCATCAACACTCCCATTTGTGTTTCTGATCATCTTACTTAAAAAATTATATCAAGGTTGAAAATATAATGCTTTCAGGGCTGTTTGAAGAATATCTGGCATTAGTTAGGTTTTTATTTAAAGAAGAAGGGGCCTAGTTTGTGGGTGAGAGTGGGATACATGGTTAAGGATGAGATATTTTTAGACTCAAGATATGTAATTGTTTGGCTGGAGGAAGAATATAGACCAAAAGGAAGCTGCTGACTTTACAAGTAGGGAAGAAAAATGTGTGAAAATTATAGGGACTATAGGAACCAATGTTTTTCTTTGAGAAAGCAGTTGTAGCAAAGAAGATTGAATTTCTAATTGTCATCTAAAATTGATAACTAACCTCCTAGTGGGTTAGAAGTTTAAGGCCATAAGTTCTCTCAGTGTTTTTAACTTCAGTATTGTGATGAATGCATGACAAAATTGCTAGAACTTTATAGATAACTGTTATTTTTCATGATTAAGTCATCAAGTTTATAGCTTTTTCAAGGCTTTAATATCTTGAGCCTAAAAAAGTCATTCTGAATTTTGACTGTCTTCTTAGAAGAGTTTTTGACTAGTTCCATTTTAATTGTGCATATGTTCTGGTAATAGTCTAGAATAGCACTGCCCAGTAGAAATGTAATATGGGTCACAAATGTGAGCCACATATGTAATTTTAAATTTTGTAGTAGGCACATTAAAAGAACATAGGCAGGTAGGAGTGCCTGGGTGGATCAGTTGATTGTCTGCCTTTGGCTCAGATCATGGTCCCAGGGTCCTGCATCGGGTTCCCTGCTTGGCGGGAAGCCTGCTTCTCCCTTTGCCTCTGCCTGCTGCTCCCCTCCACCCCCACCCCCCCGCCTGCTTGTGCGCGTGTGTGCGCGCGCTCTCTCTCTCTCTGTCTCTGTCAAGTGAATAAATTAAAAAATCCTAAAAACATAGGCAGGGGAAATTAATTTTAATAATACATTTTACTTAATCTATTATATCTCCAGTATTTTATCATATAATCATTATAAAATTACTGAGATACTGTATATTGCCTTTTTCATACTAAGACTTTGAAATCTTTTTTTTTTTAAATTTCAACTGTATCTTAATTTAGACTGTTCACATTTCAGAGGGTCAACAGCCACATGTGGTTGGTGAATACTGTATTGGCAGGTAGCTCTAGAATAAGAGATTCTTGGCTTCTTGAAATGTGGGTAAATGTTGACTCCAGAGAGCCTTTTTACCACACATACAAGACATGGGAGGAAATAAGACATAAATAGAGCTACTGTTGAGAATGATATTTAAATCCATTGAGTCATTTACATTTGGAATTAATGTTTGTTTGTTTTTTTTTTTTTTAACTAATCTTTTTTTTTTTTTAAGGGTTATTTATTTATTTATTTGACAGACAGAGATTACAAGTAGGCAGAGAGGCAGGCAGAGAGAGAGGGGGAAGCAGGCTCCCTGCTGAGCAGAGAGCCTGATGTGGGGCTCGATCCCAGGACCCTGGGATCATGACCCGAGCCAAAGGCAGAGGCTTTAACCCACTGAGCCACACAGGCGCCCCTCTAATTTTTTTTAAGATTTTATTTATTTATTTGACAGGCAGACATCACAAGTAGGCAGAAAGGCAGGCAGAGAGAGAGGAAGGGAAGCAGGCTCCCTGCTGAGCAGAGAGCCCTATGTGGGGCTCGATCCTAGTGTCCTGGAATCGTGACCTGAGCTGAAGGCAGAGGCCTCAACCCACTGAGCCACCCAGGCTTCCCTAATGTTTTCTAAGTTTTAGCTAAGTCTCTTTTTCTCTCTAGATAATGGATTTTCTGAAACAAAGGTTCCCATATTGTCCTTTTACTATTTGGCAATTTATATAAATTTATATAAATAAAATGAAAGATTCAAAGTAGAGATTCTGTCTAAAGAACTTCTTCTTGACAAGCACCTGAAATTAAATGACCATCAAATTAAATGACTGTCTTCTCCTTTACATATGTGATACTGTAACAATGAAAGAACCCTCAGTCTGCCTTAGGGTAGGTTGCTTATTGTGGTTTTGAACTTGGGACAATTTCTGTAGTTGAGTCAAGAATATATAGTTGGTTTTCTTACGCAGGGGACACTCAGCCGTACAGTGGAGGATGTTTAATCTCTAAATACCTCTACTACTTCATCTTCAAATGTCCTTACTTCTGGAATTCTTTGTGTACAAGTTTGCTGCTTTTTCTGGAAGACAGTGTTGTGGCAACGTCTTGACCCAGATGTTCCCATATCTTCATTGACTTAATTGGCTAGTGAAGCCTCAATTTGGCTTATGGAAAAGGGACTTGTAACCTGACTACAGGTTTGAAAGATTCTTAACCACAGACCCATCTTTTGTTAAATACTTAATAGTGACTACTACTTGAGGTTTATTTAGTGTATTTAGTATAATAAATTTGCTTATAAGGGATTATAATATAACTAGTTAATATGGAATTTCTTAATAAGTGAAGAGAAAAAGTTTGAAACATTTGAATTTGAAAGAAAGCTTCACCTACAATCCTAGGATTGTAGATCATCTACACTGGTGTTTTTCAATCTTTGTATATGAATTCCTTGGGTATCTTATTAAAATGCAGATTCTGATTTAGTAAGTATGAGGTGAGGCCTACGATCCTGGATCCTGCTTTTCTGAGATGCTCTTAGGCTCTGCCTGGACCATCCTTTGAATAGCAGGGATGTATACCCTTATTTTGTGAAGGAGGAAACTGAAGCCTAGGGAGAATTACTGACCTGTCCAAATTTTCAAGATTGATTAGCCATAGTAAAGACTATATCCTGATCTCTTAGTTTGAAGACTAGTACTTTTTCAAATGCACTGTGATGTGTTGAAATCTTCAGCTGCCATATTTTCAAAGGAAATGCTCAACGAAGGTGATTTAAATTAAAATGTCATTATATGGAGAACTAGGAAATAACAAACCTATTCAAATATCATTTGTTTTATATAGCACTTTTATTTTGCAGTGTTATATCCTTTTCTTATTGTTCAAAGTTATATTGATGGCCAGAGTAGAAAATACAGGAATTAGCTGATGTATGTAGTTGGATATTTTCTCTCCACTGTGGCCAGATAAACAGTTTGGTACTTTGTTTAAGATAACAGCAATAAATAAGAGGTATTTCTTCCCGCACTTACAAAAAATTCCCTATTTAAAGAATCTACTTTATCCTGGGGACTTTAACCTCCTGACGGAATTGTGGGCTTAATATTTTCACTGGTTCTCCCCCCCGCCTTTTTTTTTGAGTTTTCATGGTCATCTTTGAAGAAACCTAAGATATCTTGGTTTCTAATAATAAGATTTTTAGCAGGTTAATCTCAAGAACTCTGTTGGCTTTTCTTAAAAGAGTTAAGCAGTGATATACAGGTCAATTAGAAGTGTAAGAAGGGCTTGGTTCTGAAAGAGGGGTCTTAGAGACTCAATAGGAGACTATATATAAAGGACCTGAGCTCTGTATTGTCTGAATAGCCTTGAAATAGTCTTATTCTCCTTAGAGTCTTCCTGGAAATTAAATAAAATTAATAACAAATTAAGATGCTTATGTCTATACCTAAACTGGTTGCATGGGGAGATTTTACATCAAGGTAGTGGAAAAGACTTATAAAAGAAGACTGCTTTCTCATTTAGTTAGAGCGTTTTTTCTCAGGATGGCTCAGAAAAGCCATCTGTATAGAGGCTGGAGGGGCAATGTTACCATTACAGGAAAGGCTTTTAAGCATTGGAGAGACCTTAGTGTGTTGGATTAGTTTCTTGGATGATAGTAGATAATGATTAATGGTAGTAGCATACTAGATGTCACCATCTGAAAACTGGGTGTTTTTATTTCCATGTGTGTGAATCTTAGTGGACTCCTTAGTTCACACAAGAGAAACAAGCTTTTAATGTATGAGATTTCAACAGTTTCTTGGTGAGAGAGATCTCAGATTTCTTACATAGCCTTTATGCATACAAGGACCATTGACTTATCTGTCAGTGGAAATTTGCCAAGTCATTTTCTTGTGGGCAGCTGTGATACTGAAGTGTGTTGCATTCTGTTTCTGATAATGATCTACTGATTGGTGTACAGAGCATTTGGCAGCATGAATCTCAGTAGCTCTGATATGAAGAGATCTTGTATATTATAGTGGGTATAGAGTAGGAGGGCAGTTTTAAGTTATGCTCTCTTTTAGTGCTCATTTTATCAGATTTCTGAATGATTTGAGATAAAGACTACTTTCAGACTCACTTTTGTGTATATTTGTACCTCACTTTTTTTCTTCATCTCATAAAACCCACAATTTGGTATCACAATAGAATATACTACTGAAGTTTTTACCTCCCTTTCTACTATCAGAATCTTAGTCTTTTTCCTTTTTCTTCATATTTAAAAAAATAATCCCCCTTGGAAAGAATGTTTGCTCTAGTTTAGCATTCTTCATTCTGTGCCTCCAGCTTTTAAGTTATGGTATGAATAGTATCCCTTTGGCTTGGGGTTGGGAAGATTTTAAAATAAGAGTATATGAGATACATTCTGTAGTAAGCTTGAAAAGGCAACCTTGTGGATATAGATCCTTGGGAAGACACTTAGGTGGAAACAACATTTTGGAGTCTATGAAATGGAATTTACTGGAAAGTTAGAGGTGCTACTGTTTCCCTAGGCGCTCTACTTGTGACAGTTAAGTGTAGATTGAGCCCAGGGCTCAGCACATTAGAGACTTAAGGAAGAAATCATTTCTTCAATTTTTCCTCTGCAGTGGTGGTGACCGCGGTGGCTTCAAAAATTTTGGTGGTAAGTGCTGAGTATCCCAAAATGTTTCAGTGGAAATGCTATATAAATCTAAAAGCCACCAATATCCCGCAGACGCAGTTCTAAGCCCTTTCTTACTCTGTTGAGGCTGGTGTGTGTTGTGTGCTTTAAAAAAAAATTATATATATATACATAAATATATCAAAGAAAACATTAAAAAGCCAAAGTTGATCTCAAACAGTCCAATGGGTTTCTACACAGTGAATTTGCATGAAAGAGTCTGTGGTGACCGTTGAATGAGACTTTCACTGGATTTTGACAATACATTTATTAATAAAGGCAGCTGACATGGTGTTGTTAAATTATTAGGGTTTTCCAATCAGCCTTCACAACCAGAGCTTAACAAAAGTGATACTAGCATAATGCCAAAGTGGCGGGTACCGTCTGGGACAAATTTAAGGAAATAATTGACTTTCATCTTGATTTCTTAAACTTAGTAAAACTTAATTTATATATTTACTTTGTAAATCTGTGATGGTTGACTTTCAAGGATTTTGGAAGTATTGACTTTCATGCCTTGGTTTTTATTACTATTTTTTCGTGATTTCTAATGAGTTGCCTTAAATAGCTTTTTTTTTTCTTTTTCTTTTCTTTTCCCTTAGGTCACAGGGATTATGGGCCCAGACCAGATGCTGGTAAGGTTTATGGTAGTTTGTGACTTTGCCATTAAGAGAATGTTAGTTTTCCAATTTTTCAGTTGGAAAAGTGTCTGTGTTAGAGGAGTGAGGGCAGGAGGAAGGTTTAATTTGATATTGTTTCCAGAATTAAGGAGCTTCACTTCTAAAAACATAGAAAAATTCAGGGAAATTAGAAAGTGTGCTGGGGAAAATTGCTGCTTGTGGTTTCCTATGCTCTGCTTTTTCTTTTATGAAGAAATACTCAATCTTGTATTCTAATTAACATTGCTTATTTAAATACTACAGATCAGATTTGAAAGAGTTGGTGTCATTGGGAATTTTAAGTAGAAAAACTATGTTTAAGAAAATAATACATCGGTTTGGTAGTCTGCTTAGTGGGCCTAAGAAACTTGAATTCATACATGGGGAGAATTATCTTACTCTGGGCAGAGGTCACTAATTTCGTGTGGCTTTTATTTTTAAATGAAATTCAAAGCTACCTGGAGACTTTTGGAAGTTATAATTTAAATATTAAAAATCTATTTGAGCCAAAAAATTTTAATATGTATTGAAATCAGAACTTTTGTTTTTATTAAGATGCCAAAATATTCTATATGGATGGCAATTTCTGAATTATCCCTTGATGGACTGAATTTTTATACATCTTTCTTACTTTGTTGTACTAATCCAAAAGTGTGCGTGTAAGGTAAGGTGTGTGTCAAGGTGCCCTTACCCTCTGGTATACACAGACTTTATTACAGTGATTGGGAAACCAGTAGTTGTTCTTGGCTTGCAAGCACAACTTGGCTTGGGAATTTTCTACTGGAGAGCCATAGAAGTACTGATTAGCCATAAAGTGTTAAAGCTCTCCAAAGAAAGGAATGCTAATTAATACTAACTGTCTTCATCTGTTCATGAGCTTCAGCCCTGTCTCTGAATATAAAGAGTAAGATTTCTAAGATGTCCTTTAATTGGTCTGTATTTCACATAGTGTGGACTTGATCCACTTTAAATGAAGTTTGGTTGTCAGGATTGATCTACTACCAGATAACTATGGTGACTGCTTTGCATGTTGATAGAAGATTTTTTGTATATTGGTCCTTTTTTCTTTTGGTCATAGAAATAGTTGAATATTGGACAATAAGTTATTGCTCTTGATTACTGAACAGGATGTAGTAAGACCAAGGAGTATGTATAATTAACCATAATTCTTTTCCCCTTAGATTCGGAATCTGATAATTCAGATAACAACACAATCTTTGTGCAAGGACTTGGGGAGGGTGTATCTACAGATCAAGTGGGGGAGTTCTTTAAACAAATAGGAATTATTAAGGTGAGTAGAAAGTATGGCTTATGTTTGAAAATCTCATAATTATTAACATAGTCTAGTTATGCTACATAGATTACATAAGATTATGTCTCTTAAAATTCCCTAATACACATACCCAACCATGTCTGTAGGCCTTCTGCTAAATTTACTAAATACATGAAAATTTTATTCCTTGCTTGTTTATCTTTTCATAGCCTTCTACTTTTCAGTCTTGGGCTCTAGAAATAGTCTCTGCCTAGCTCCTAAAAATTGTGAGAACCAAATGAGATTGTGAGAACATTTTATAGATTCCAAAAAGCCATTATATGCAGACTACATTACATATTAGCCCAGTACATGATGCTCTGTTTCATAACTGTATTGTTTATTGTATACTTAACGTGTCTCATGTACCATTTGTTTCATGCATGTATTTCTCCTCTCTTTAACTTAGAAAGCAGCAGTTAGTGTTGGCAGATTGTAGCATTTGCCTGAAATCAGTTTGCATTTGTCCTTGTTTTGATGTCTGTGGAATTACTCATTTACCCCTGACATGTAAAAAATTCACACAGTTCTGAAGAGTAAATGTTCTTATTTATCTTCTACTCCCATCCCAGCGAGCTGCAACGTGTATCCCTTAGCAGTAATCTGTTAATTTGCCTGGTATACATTCTTCCTGACTTTTTTTTATGTTTACAAGGTATATATTTATATGAAGCATTATCTACATTTTTTTGTGGTTTTAAAGAAATTATACATAGATAAAACAGTATACATACAATGCAATATACATATAGTATCATTTTCATAGCTTGGGTTTTACTTAATATATCTTAAGAGAGTTTTCCTTTTCAGAATCAGAACCTATAGATAACTTAATTTTTATATTAGGTACATAGTATTTATAGTATGGATATGTGAATTCCTCTAGAAAATCTTAATTTGTATGGTTTGTGATCACTTTTTTTAAAAAAGCTATTACCATCTTATTTGCTCCTCAGACAAATAAGAAGACGGGAAAACCAATGATCAATCTGTATACAGACAAGGACACAGGGAAGCCAAAAGGAGAGGCAACAGTGTCATTTGATGACCCTCCTTCAGCTAAGGCAGCCATTGACTGGTTTGATGGTATATCTTACTCATACTGTTTCAATATGCAGTTTGGATAAATGTTTTCTAGTCTTGAAGTCAAACTATATTCTGGTAGACTGGTTATTTTCGTGTTTACTTTTGTGGATATTTTATTAAAAATAAAGGCCGGAATTTTTACATACCTTCAGAAATGAGGTAGATGAGCTCTCTCCTCGTTTGTCTCCAATATTTCCTTATTATTCTACTTTGTGCTTAAAATCACCCTGATGGAGATTTAGAGGGTTGGCCTGCTTAACTGTCTTCTTTGTAAATTTAGATTAATTTCCCTTCAAATACGAAGTTAATACATATTTGGAATAAATATTAAGGCTTTTTTCCCGTGAAAGCAAGAAAATGTGGGAAAATAGAAGAAAACAGTAAAGCCTCCATAGTACTCTACTCAGAAATAATCATTGATAATATTTTTTATTAAATTTAATTCCACTCCTTTAAAAGCATTTTTTTTTAAGATTTATTTATTTATTTATTTGACAGAGAGAGACAGTGAGAGAGGGAACGCAAGCAAGAGGGGTGGGAGAGGGAGAAGCAGGCTTCCCGCAGAGCAGGGAGCTTGCTTCTCCCTCTTTCTCTGCCTACTTGTGATCTCTCTCTCTGTCCAATAAATAAATAAAACCTTAAAAAAAAAAAAAGTTTGGGGACGCCTGGGTGGCTCAGTTGGTTAAGCAGCTGCCTTCGGCTCAGGTCATGATCCCAGCGTCCTGGGATTGAGTCCCATATTGGTCTCCTTGCTCAGTGGGGAGCCTGCTTCTCCCTCTGCCTCTGCCTGCCACTCTATCTGCCTGTGCTCACTCTCTCTGACAAATAAATAAATAAAATCTTGAAAAAAAAAAAGTTTGTCATTATACTCCAAATGTAGTTTTGTCTCATGCTTTTTTCACTTAACATTTTAACAGTCATTTCCCATTGTTATTAGAAATTCATTGTTTTGGGCACCTGGGTGGCTCAGTGGGTTGAGCCGCTGCCTTCGGTTCGGGTCGTGATCTCAGGGTCCTGGGATCGAGTCGCGCGTCAGGCTCTCTGCTTAGCAGGGAGCCTGCTTCCCTCTCTCTCTCTGCCTGCCTCTCTGCCTGCTTGTGATCTCTCTCTGTCAAATAAATAAATAAAATCTTAAAAAAAAAATAAAAGAAATTCATTGTTTTATACTCTAAGAAAAACCAACACTTACTGCATGTTTACTATGATTTACAGGCTAGACATAGTTCTAGAAGATTTATATCCATTAATTCATTTTGATCCTCACAGTAACCCTATGAGACATACACCCTATTATTACTGTTTTTAGATGCTAAAACTGAGGCAGAGAGAAGCAGTATAATCTTCTAGAATCATAGCATAACTGGCAGAGTCAGGATTCAAACTCAGGCAGTCTGTATCCACAATCTCTAAAGGACTTAACCATGCTACATTAGATTGATAGATACTTGAGGTCCCTTCTGGTTCTGAGATTATTGTACCTGTGTCCTTTAAAATTTAATTGCATTTCTTTACTTGTGCAGAAATGAGATTGTGATACTCTGTCCTCACCTTCATATTCTTTCCTCTTTTCATTAATCTGTCCGGCCTTATCACTTTGCTCTGAAGGCTAGATCCATTCTTCCTCACTTTTCTGTGTTTTCCATAGTTTTGGTAAATTAAAAAGCAATCTCTTTTGCTCATATGTTAAAAAATAATTGTGCTTTTTGCCCACAGTATATGAGCCCCTTAAACCTAACTCAGTAGTTCAGGTCATTCTATAGCTTTGAAAATACTGATCCATGAGTGGCTTCCTAGGTCCTACTGTGTGATACTCTGGAAAGTTGCCGGCCATAATAGTAGGGGCTTTGATTAGGGAGCTGAGTCCCTTGGAATTGTGACCATTTTATGAATCCTCTTGTTTAATGTAAAGTAAAAAGATTAATTTCTGTCTCTAAGGCCCTGGGCTGCAGAATATAGGTGTGTGTGCATATGTGTAAGTAATCACATATGCTTTCATTTTTCTGGCATGTATTATTTTTAAAGATATTACTTGCATATAGTAAAAGAGTTTCAAACTGTACCAGAAGTGTAGAGTGAAAAATGAGCTTTCTTTCTACCTTTGACCCCAGTGATCTCTTTTCCCCTCCTGAGAGTTGAGCATAACCGGCAGTGTGTATATAGCATGTATGTGCATGTAAAGGCACACACTCAGTCCCTCTATACAGCAGAAGTGGTGACATACTACATATGTAGTGCTGCACTTCACTCTTTCCATATACAAATACTAGATGCTGGGGTTTTTTGCTTAGTAAGAAGTAACTGTCCCAGTGACAGATCTTCTCTATTCAATAGATTGTATCATGTTTCAGCACTGTTACCTTGAACACTGGGAACACTGTTGTGTTTGAATTTGTGTGAGGATATCAATTATTGCTCTAAAATTAAAAATTTCCAAGATAGTTTTATATTTTTGTTGAGAGGTAGAGATGTGGAGTAGCATTTCTTCAAGACTCTTCTTTTTTCATCTTAGGAAAAGAATTCCATGGCAACATCATTAAAGTGTCCTTTGCTACCAGAAGACCTGAATTCATGAGGGGAGGTGGAAGTGGAGGGGGGCGACGAGGTAAGACACTTGTTGCTCACAGGCCTGGATATTGTACCAAGGGTTTGAATTTGAGTCCGTGTTCTGTCTCTGTTGTGTTAACTACTACCTCTTTGTCCCCCTAGGTTTTTTTTCTTCTATCTTAAAGCGAGAGTGGGTACTGAAAGGAGATTGGGTAAATAGAGTGTCATAATAGTTAAGAAAGTAGTTGGAAGAAAGTTCTGGAAATCCCTTTGGGAAGCTTTGTGGCAGTTTGTTATTCACCTGAAGATCAGTAGGCGATTGTTTAAATGATACCTAATTAGGTAATCTGACCAGTTTATAAGTTCCGTGATACGGTTGTTGCCACCTTGTTCATTTCTATTGTGTTTAATTCCTTAAATTTAAAACATGTCTCCTCTACCTTTATCACTGAGATTCTCAAACCAAGGAGGGTATTATAATAGAAAGTGGACTTTGAAGTTTTTTAGGGCATTATTTGCACTATAATATGTGCCTGGGGTCTTTTCCCACATTTCTTAGATTTACTAAGTAAAGCCTCAAATGAAAGAATCAGAGTTCGACCCTAGGGGTTAATTTAGGGGGCAGCCACCCAGTTGTTGATGGTTACTTGCTCTTAATTCTTTCATCTGGTGCTTTTCCTCTGCTGTGTTAAAGTTGGTTGCTGATTTTTCTCTCCCACCCTTCTTTACCCTAGGCCGTGGAGGATATAGAGGTCGTGGAGGCTTTCAGGGGAGAGGTGGAGACCCCAAAAGTGGGGACTGGGTTTGCCCTAATCCGTAAGTATCCTATTTACTCTGGCAGTAGTAGGAGTTGGAATTGGGGTTGCAGGATGCAAGAGGGGTTCTTCAATTGGAAACTATTGAACATTTTTATTTTCCCCCTCTCTCAGATCGTGTGGAAATATGAACTTTGCTCGAAGGAATTCCTGTAACCAGTGTAATGAGCCCAGACCAGAGGACTCTCGTCCCTCAGGAGGAGGTGGGTTGCTTTTTGACAGCATCTACATGGCATTGATCTTCTGACTAGCATTAAGAGTGGTTTGCTTTATCCTGTTGGCCTCACTGGTTTGCATCTCTACTTTGCAGACTTCCGGGGAAGAGGCTATGGTGGAGAGAGGGGCTATAGAGGTCGTGGGGGCAGAGGCGGAGACCGAGGCGGCTATGGAGGAGACAGGAGCGGCGGCGGCTACGGAGGAGACAGAAGTGGCGGCGGCGGCTATGGAGGAGATAGAAGTGGGGGCGGCTATGGTGGAGACAGAAGTGGGGGTGGTTATGGTGGGGACCGAGGAGGTGGTTACGGTGGGGACCGAGGAGGCGGCTATGGAGGAGATCGAGGCGGCGGCTACGGTGGAGACCGAGGAGGCGGCTATGGTGGAGACCGAGGAGGAGGCTATGGGGGAGACCGAGGAGGAGGCTATGGGGGAGACCGAGGAGGAGGCTACGGTGGAGACCGAGGCGGCTATGGAGGAGACCGCAGCGGGGGTGGCTATGGAGGAGACCGCGGTGGCGGCGGGGGCTACGGTGGAGACCGAAGTGGCGGCTATGGAGGTGACAGGAGTGGGGGCGGCTATGGAGGAGACCGAGGCGGCTATGGAGGCAAAATGGGAGGAAGGTGAGTATTAGAATGTACTTGTTAACCTTTTAACCTCACTGCTCCTAGGGTTTTTGTCACATTTTCTTAAGGTTCAGTTTTTTGGAACTTGAATTTTTCATTGGAAACTCTCTCAGTGAGAGTGGAGAAGATTCTTTTAGTTTCCTGTTTAGAAATTTCTAAAACTCATTTTGTTTCGGAAATTCTGTTTCACAGATCTTTATATTGGTGTGTTGTGTGTATTGTGCTCTTCCTCATGGCTAAAGATAATTGAGAGTGAGAGATAATTTGAAATTGTATGTAAATCAAAGGTTCTTAATCTAAGTGAGGGGGAGCACACCTTTCAGAGGGGTGTGTTTTCTGAAATCCTGTGTGTTGTGTCACCTTGTAGTTGTTTCTCTGGAGATTCTGGTAATACCTTTTCCAGATGAAAATCGCTGATGGTACTGATGGGAGTGTGTTGTGCATGTGAATGGTATAGAGGCAGAAAAAGTTAAATCACCAGTGATGGTAAAAGAACTTCAGTTATTATACTAAGCATCTGTATGCTAGAGGCAGTATAGGGTAGTGAGAGTTAGTATAGCATGTGGTTAAGAGCATGGAGTTTCAGAGGCAAGACTTTTCTGGGTTCAGATTCTGGCTCCACCGTTTACTTAACTGTGACTTTAGGCAAGTTACTTAACCCTTTGGAGCATCAGTGTTCTCATCTATAAAATGAGGCCAGTAATACCTCCTTCGTGGAGTTGTATTAGATTACTACGCTGTGACAGTTCCTGGCCCATGGTAAGCACTCTATAATTGTTAGCTATTAGTAATTATTATCTTTTGAACCCTTCTTACTGTGCAGTAAATCCTGTTGAAGTGTCTGTATTCTTTAGTTCTAGTTCTTCTTGCAACCCCGTGAGGTAGTAATGTATTTCCCATTTTATGGAATAAGAAACACTGAGTGGGGCACCTGGGTGGCTCAGTGGGTTAAAGCCTCTGCCTTCGGCTCGGGTCATGATCTCAGGGTCCTGGGATCGAGCCCCACATCGGGCTCTCTGCTTGGCGGAGAGCCTGCCTCCCCCTCTCTCTCTGCCTACTTGTGATCTCTGTCTGTCAAATAAATAAATTTAAAAAATTAAAACAAAACAGTAACTTTTCCAAGATCACACAGTAAGTGGCAGACCCAGAATTCTTACATTAAAATGTTTGCTTGCCTTATTCTGTTATGTTACTCTTCTGTTTAGAGAGCTGGAATTGGCACAGTCTCTGACCTCCTGAAACACCACAGTGCTTTGGAATCCTTATTCTAGAAGGGAAGTTTTCAAGAGAATGGTAGCAAAAAACTTCTAGGAACTCTGTGGGTCTTAAAGTTGATAAATTAGACATTTATTAAGCACCTTCTAAGAGTAGAGAAATAAATTAGGTATGGTGTCATTGTTACAGAAATTGTCAAATCGACACCAGTCACCAGCACCCTAAGGAAGTGTCTGATGCTCCCCCTTGGTAGAAAATTAGAATTTAGTCTGGCTCTTTATTTTTCATTCCTAGAAACGACTACAGAAATGATCAGCGCAACCGACCATACTGATGACTGTTTTGAATGTTCCTTTGTCTCTGACATGATCCATAGTGAAATTGCCAGAGTTTTGCCTGCTGCTTTCCTCGTGGCCTCTTCTTGGGTAGTGAAATTAAGTGACATTTGGATTTTTATTTGGGTGGGAGGGCTGGGACAGTTTTTCTTTTAGAAATGTCCATTAAAATTTCCCCGTTTAGTTTCCAACCTCCTTTCCAACCCTTGAAGCTAAGTGCGTTGTAAAATATTGCCAAAATGGAAAGTGTTTTGTATTACTGCAATAAAGACTGCTTGTTTTGTGGACTTTTGTACATTAGTGCATCGTTCTGTCACACTCAGGATTCAGTTACAACAGACTCTAACCCTAAAGAATTAAGAAATACATTGTTTCGTGAACTGAAAATGTTACTTTCAACATTACTGAGCTCCTACTCTGTTTAGAGTAGTAGTTTGCAAGAATGACTGCATGTCACCTGAGGAGGTTTTCAAAATCAGAGATTCCTAGGCCTCACCCCAGGTCTAATTCATCAGAACTTGTTAAGTGTGGGCAGCTAGGCCTAGGAATCTCTATCGAACTCACCAGGTGGTTTTGACACAGTGGGTTTAATTGCAGTTTACAGTTGTGAACCATTTATTTAGGCAGTGTTCTAGATGCTAGAAATGTGAAGTCTAAGGGCAAGTTAGGAAGAGTAAGGATTTGACAAGCCAAGGTCCAGACACCAGTGTGCATGGTCTGTTAAAGAACTCTCTCCATCCTTACCAAGGGTGAGGCATTGCACAATATGCTGGATATGTTGCCCATCAAGCAAACAGACAGTATAAGGACTGACAATACTCCAGTAAGAATAAGTACAAGGTGCTTTGAAGGCTGATTGGTAGAATCCAGTCAGTTGGGGTCAAGAAGACTTGCTGAGTCTTGAGGTAAGAGTAGTAACTGGCCAAGTATGAAGGCTAGGTGAGGAAATGGTGTTCCCAGCAGAAAACGAACGATATGAACAAGTAAGTCAGGAGGTAAGAGAGTGAAGAGCAAGCCCTGTGTTTGGGAATTGTATATAGTGTTTGTGGTTAGAGGGAGGAGTTCAGGGAGGGGCCTGCAAAAGGTAAGACTGGAGAGGTAGGCAAGCTTGGTGAGAAGGTCCTTCCATTTCATTTTTCCCCTGCCTCCAAATAGGGAGTCAATAAAAGATTTTAACCAGGGGCGAAGCCTGACCTGAGTGGCGTCAACTGAAGGATTCTTATGGCCGCCTGTGGAGATGCTGGACTGGAGACAGAATGGTAAGCAAGGTGAGCGAGATCCTGGTCTGAGCTCAAAGACTGGACGAGGAGAGAACTAATTTGATTTGAGGAATGAGGGAGGGACATTTGACAGGATTTGGCTGGGTGTCAGAAATTGTGGGGAGAGAAGTCAGGTTTCTGGTCTGGTAATTGGTAGATGTGCTGCTCACTTAAATAGGAGACACTGGGAGAAGGAATAGGTTTGGGACCAAATGAGGGGAGTGATTTCAGTAAGCAGCTGGGTGTGCAAATCTGCAGCTTAGAAAATGGCATTCAACGTTATGCATTTTTTTCCTTTACTGTTTTCTCTGATAGTTTCCCTACTTGACCTTCACATGTTGGAAGTTTCTTAGGGCTTGTTCTGGTCACCTTTGTCTTTCTGTTTATATCCATTTTTATTCTGGAGGAACTCATTCAGACTGTGGCTTTAAATACCATCTAATATAGTGATGACTGCCAAATTTAAGTCTGTAGTCTTGACCTCTGCCCTTAACTCTGGATTATATTCACCTTCCTACTTGACCTAGTCTGTTTTTTTTTTTTAAAGATTTTTATTTATTTGAGGGGGTGCCTGGGTGGCTTAGTGGGTTAAAGTCTCTGCTTTCGGCTCAGGTCATGATCTCAGGGTCCTGGGATCGAGCCCTGCATCGGGCTCTCTGCTCAGCAGGGAGCCTGCTTCTTCCTCTCTCTCTGCCTGCCTCTCTGCCTACTTGTGATCTCTTTCTCTCTGTCCAATAAATAAATAAAATCTTAAAAGAAAAAGATGTTATTTGAGAGAGTATGAGAGAGAGACAGAGCATGCGTGTGCTTAAGTAGGGGGTAGGGTCAGAGGGAGACGCAGACTCCCCCTGAGCAGGGAGCTGGACATGGGGCTTCATCCCAGGACTCCAGGATTATAACCTGAGCTGGTGGCAGACACTTAACCAGCTGAGCCACCCAGGTGCTCTTCTAGTTTACCTTTTCATTAGTATATATTGAACAGAACATTTTTTTTTTTTCTTTTGGTGACTGCTGGGACTAAACAAAACTTTTGATCTCCCTCTCCAGATCCATTTCTCTTTTCCTAGGCTTCCTCATCTCAGTAAATGTCTTCACTGTCCTCCCAGACCAGATACCTTTAGAGTTTACATTTGATTTCTCTTTCATTAGTTCTGCCTGCAGCTCTTCTTAATTTTATCTCCAAAATATATCCCAAAACTATCATTATATTTTTGGTTACAATCCTAGTACGAACTATAATCATCTCTCTTCTGTATAGTTGCAAAGCCCATTAATAGGTCCCCCCAACACAATCTTGCCTCTAAAATCTGTTTTTACTATAGGAGCCAAATGATACTCTAAAGATGTGAATGACTGTGTTGTGCCTTTTATTGACTTTTTTTTTTTTTTTTTTCCCAGTATTCTCCATGCCCAGTGTGGGACTTAAATCATGACCCTGAGATTGAGAGTCACTGCTCTACCAGCTGAGCCAGCCAGGCACCCTATTGACTTTTACTACATGTAGGCTATAAATTTCTTACCCTGGGTTGCAAAGCCCTTATGATCTGGCCTCTGTCTCCCTCTCCCACCTTATTATGTAACATCTGTCTATACTTACCTTGCCTTAACCACATTGGTCATAATTCTTGATGGTACCAAATATGCTTCAGCTTCAGTATCTGTGTATAGGCTTTGTCTATGATTCTCCTTTCTCAAATATTCACATGGCTGACTACTTTTCACTGCAATGTTGGGTCAGATTCCACCTCCTGTCTCTGGCCTTCCTATTTAAAACACTGCCTCTCTGGTGACTCTCTTATCTCCTCTTACAATGTCATCACAGTATCTATCACTATTTGGGGTGACCTTTTTGTGGTTGTCAGCTTCTCTCTTCATTAGAATATAATCTCCAGGAAAGTAGGGAACCTTGTCTATTTTTCACTGTTCTACCCTACTGCCTAGAGCAGTGTTAGGCTCAGAATAGGTACTCGAATATTGACTAAATGAATCTGTTAGAGATACAGATTTGAGATTAATGAGAGCCACTAATATATAAATGGTAAAGTACTGAGGGGATATAATTGTAGTAAGACTGTCTATAGAGTACTGCTTCACCATCCAAGCTGTATACTGGAATTAGAAAGTTTTTGAAAACACAAGGATGTTGGGTTCTACTCCAAGACATTGAAATCTGTTAGGCCTGGGAATTAAAAAAAAAAAAAATCTTCAGTTGATTTTAATGGTTTGGTAGACAGTATGTAGGGAGAAGAGCTTAGGCCTGGGCCCTGAGAAATGCTAATATTTGAGGTAATAGAAGAGGATCGTGAGAGTAGAGACTGGGAATGTCCAGTGAGGTGTTGGTAGAACCCAAGGGAAGAGTGGATTTTAAGGAGGGAGAAGCTAGTGGTTTTAAGTGCTCAAGTCAGGCCAAGTCATACAAGGGATAGAAAGCACTCGTTTAGTGACACGGAGATTGTAAATTATCTTACCATGGGGATTCTCAACCTTGGCACTACTGACATTTCAACTGGATAATTCTTGCTCTGGGGGGCTGCCCTGTGCATTGTAGGATGTTTAGCAGCACCCCTGGCCTCTGTCATAAGACACCAGTAGCAGCCCCCAGTTTTAACAATTAAAAATGTCTCCCAGCATTGCCAAGTGTCCTTTTGGGGGCAGAATTGCCCCTTTCTAGAACCACTGCCTTAGCAAAAGCCTTTTTAATGGAGAGTTGAATTGTGAACGCAAACTGAAGTGGGATGGTTAATAAAAAGAGAAATGGAGACCAATAATATGGACAACCAAGAATTTTTATTATGAAGGATGGTTAGAGGTGGGGTGAATTAAGAGGAGGCATCTAGGCAGGGATGTGGATTTGTGAGAGATTATTTTTAAGATGGGTATTAAGCATGTTTGTACACTCCTTGCAAGGAGATGGGGATAATTAATATTCACATCCCTTGAATGAACAGTGGCCAGAACATTAGTGAAGTATATGCCTTAGAAGAGGAGAATGCCTCTTGCATTATTACAAAGGAGGTAAGGATAGTTGCAGATGGGGATAATAAGGGTAGTAGACGATTAACATCTATTGGGAGGTTATCATGTGCCAAGCACTGTTAGAAGCAACCTGTATGTTAACTAATTCTCACAACAGTGCTGTGAACCAAGGAGGTATAGGAAACACTTCAGAGAAGAGGTGAATGGTTTAATTGATTCTGACTGCCACTTGGAAGGGGCTTCTGAGTGGGTCCAGTGAGGAACAGAGGCACTGAGAGGCTAAGCAACTTGCCCAGGATCACATCTCTAGTTTGTGGCAGAGTCAGGATCCTAATCCAAGGATCTGGACTTAGAGCCTGTGCTCCTTACTATGTCTCAGGATGCTTGTAACAGAGGTGGTAGGAAGTTGAGTTAATTCCATCTGATGTCTTTTTCCCTCTTGAGTATAGTAAATTTATAACGGTCTGCTGAGAGTTGCAGACTATGATAGAGTTTGAAGAGACTGTAGTGTGAGGATAGCAGAGAAGGCTTGAAACAACCATTGTAGGAAATAGGAAAGTATGATGATTAGGAACCCATAAAATTGTCAGACAACAATAAAAGCTCAATTAACATAGGGGGCAAGTGTTTTGTGGGTACAGTCTGTATGGATATGTGATTTTTCTCCATCTTTAATCAGCATCCTGTTTATAGGAACAGAGGGAATTTGATTCAGGGTTAGGGATTTTGCTAGTCAAATACTAGTAAAAATTTAAAATTAGTCTCATACTTAGTAGAGATATGAGAAGAGTGAGGATAGTGGTTGTTGGATGAAGTCCAGGCTGAGTAGGAAAAAAAAGTGAGGAAGTTAATGAAGAATGTAGTGATGTCAAGAGCCTAGTGTTATTGATGAGATTCATAGAACTGGTACTGGGGATAAAAAGCTGGATAGATAGCTTTGGGTTCTAAAGTAGATTTTCAGGATTTTGGAGATGAAGTAATTCTCAGGGATGTTAGGAGCTAGATGTGGCCATGGAAGTGGGTGGCTGAAGTGAATGGAAAGGAGAAACCTTTGTAGTTGAGATCAAGAACTGAGGAGATGGGGTGGTGGATGGTTGTTACCACGGTGGTGGTAGCAAGACTAAGGTTCAGGCAATGAATGAAAGAAAAGAGAGAAGTGGACCAGAGGGTGGGATAACTGGAGAGCCAAGACCCTCAGAAGCAGTGATTTTTATATGAAGGCACGGGACAATGGTGACACTGAAAGGAATGGAGGAGGATGAGCAACACCTAAGACTTTGGGAGGAGGCTAGTTCAAAGGAGAGAGCCAGATTTCAGTTATAGCATAGACGTGGATGAGAATGTTGGAAGAGGTGGAGGGTGTAGTGTATATGGCTTTTGTTGTTGTTTCTGCTGCCAGAAGGGTACATTCAGAGGTTTCACTAGCAAGAGGGTGGTGGGGAACTTACGTAATTTGGATGGTGTCCAAAGAGCAATACCAACAGGTCCTGTTGGCTGAAAGAAGTGGACATTTCAGGCTTCAGAGAGAACCTGGCCACAGCTTGGATTAATTAAGCATGTTTGTCAGGGTGTTGCATCTTGGTGGCTTTGGTACTGGGAATGCTCTAGTCCATTGGTGGTGTGCCAGCTGGTGGGTGCTCTCTGCAGAGCATTATGTTCAATGCTGTCTTAGATCTTTTGATGAGGATTGGTGAGATTAGGATTGAGGTGTTTAGCAGAGACTGCTATCTGGTCAAGTAATAAGACCATCCTCTACGGGCACCTGGGTGGCTCAGTGGGTTAAGCCTCTGCCTTCGGCTCAGGTCATGGTCTCAGGGTCCTGCGATCGAGCCCCGCATAGGGCTCTCTGCTTAGCAGGGAGCCTTCTTACCCCTCTCTCTCTGCCCTGCTCTGACTATTTGGGATCTCTCTCTCCATCAAATAAATAAATAAAATCTTTAAAAAAAAAAAAAAAAAGGACCATTCTTTAGAAAGCTAGAAATATGGAGGAGGAGGAACAGAGGTTGGAGATCTGTGGGCAGGATTTTGCCAGAGTTGAGAGCCTGAATTAGATAGTTAGTAAGCCCTTGTTTGTACCCACAGGCTGTTAATAGGGAAATTTTTGTTAGATTGCTCATTGGCCCAAAGGTACAGAGTAGACAAGAGAGGAGGATCATTTTTGCCATTTTTGGTCTTTGTGCCACACTAGTGGAGGCAACTAGTGTTGCATATAATCCAGAATAGTGAAACTACTCTTCCGGTTTTTACTTACAACTCTCTGAGGCAAAACATGTATCTGAAAGTGGTGGGATAGGTAGGGAGATAACATCTGAGTGACACACATGTGCTGAATTCAGAATAACTGGACTACTCTAAAACCTGGAGTGTGGGGAAATGGAAAGGAGCATCTATTTTACTTTGACCTTTCTCTGCTTAATCAGAAGAAGTTGACCTCACCGTAGATCACTTCAGTCAGATTGGGGGAACTAATAGGGCTGGCAGGACGTTTTTAACCTCTGGTGGTCACAGGATCACATGACAACACTGAAGAGAAGAGAAAGGCAGCTCACACTGGAGTGCTTACTATGTGATGCTAGGCACTCTGTTAGGATTTATGTTATTGTTTACTCCTCAGAGGAGCTCTCTGAAGTAGTATGCATTATTCTCATCTTATAGGTGAGGAAACAAAGATTAACTTGTCCAAAGTCAAAGTTCAGAAAAGGGATGGACCCTAGGATTTAGACACCAGATTTTTCTGACTCCAGAAAGTCTGGGTTTTTTCTTTTTGATGGAGGTTATAGATTGTTGGGATTGGTGTACCAGGTCCTATTGGCAAAGGGAAACAGGCCTTTAGAACAAGCATGGGAGAAACTGAAGCAGTTTTAGAGAGTAAATAGGGCCTGTCTTGGCATGGTCCTGAGGAAGGCAGAAAGATGGTGAAGAGACGGAGATGGTTGGTCTTGAGTATAGTCTCGTTACCTCCTGACCACTGGGAAGTGGTGGTGAGGGGCGCAAGTTAGTAGGAGGAAATGGTCCAAGAGCCAAGCTTTCCAGGATTTTCTCCTTTTCCTTCTACAGCCCACTCTGGACAGAGGCTTATTAAATTCTGGGCATAAACAAGGGCTTGATTTAGGGAGGCAAGTTGGCTACTGGAGCAGCTCTGTCTCTTTCCCTTCGTGAAAAGGACATGTGGCTGAGTGAATTAATACTCGACCAGGAGAGAGGAGACCTGAGTTTCTGTGCAGCCCCTGACAAGGACCAGCAGTGATAGGTAGAGTGACACTCATTTATTCATGCAAGATAGGTATAGATTGTTTTCTCACGGGAGCCTGAGAAGCAACCTTGGGGAGAGAGTGGGGACTTGGTCCGAAGAACTGACCTATTGGGAGGTTTTAGCAAGGATCCGGAGCTGCTTCCTGACCCTTGGTACCCAGGGCCCTGTGGCCGGTGCCTTGTGTTTTGGTTTAGAGAAACAGGGTGGGAAGGCAGAACGTTTCTGGGCACTCAACTTTTTCTGTTGGTCTGGTATGGCTCTGGACTTCGCAATAAACAAGGGGTTCAGCTGTGCAAGTCGAAAGTCTTGGATATGTAACTCTTCTGGGTTCTCAGGCTCTTTGCGAAACCTCGTAGGCCCTTCCTCCTCATTAGTCGTAAGTGCCTCATATTCACAGAGAACCTTGTTCTTCAGCTTGTTTTGGATCCAGGGATCAATTGAGGCCAAGAGAGTTAATGTTTCTTGAAGCTGCATTGAAACAAAAGTCCTATGGCTGGCTCACTTCAGGCCAAGGTTGGGCGCCTCAGGGAGGGGGGGTGCTCTGGCCACAGGCCACTCTGTCCCCAAGGAATGAAGTCAAGGGATAGTGTCTGAGGCTCATTCCCCTTTCCTCCTTCCTGACAAAGAACAATTGGTGAGGATGGGGGGAGAGGCCTACAGGAGGGGTAGAAAAGCAGAAGAGGTGGGCGGGAATGCCTTACGCTTTTCTTCACAGTCTGGCTCTTTTCTGTGTCTAGCATGTCCAGGAGCAAGTGGTACACTTGTGAGCTGGGGATCCCCAGGACACCCTGGCAGAGGCAGAATGAGAGTGACTAAGTAGGCAGCCTAGGAACATGCCCCATCGGTGCTCTTTTCTATTCTAGTCCCCCTCTGATGACCCTATGGCCTGGAGAGAAGGGGTGCTATGGCTCCCCAGCCGAGGTACCCCTTTCTTCCCCCTTTGCGGCCACTGCATTGGGTTCCAGTGCATACTGTTCACCAGGAAGAGTCAAGACTATCTAAGCAATGCCTCTCATACCCATCTCCTGTCCTTTATTCCACCTACCTCCTGTCTTGAAAATGAGGTTACCCCTGAATTCCTGGTAGGGCTGGATTTCTAAAATAAGCAAACCTCCCCAAACTTTTTAGCCCTTTCTGCCCCTAAGTAATTGTGCTCACTTGCCTGTTCCCCCTGCCATCAACACATGTGGTCAGAGGCGCAGAGCTGGCCTTACCAAAGAGATGACTGCTTCCTGGCGTGCAGTGGCATTTGAGTTCATCAGTTGCCTGTGTAGAAGGGAATAATAAGTGTGTTATCCAATTAGAGGGTTGGGGAGGAGGGCTGGTTGTTCCTTCTTGCAGCCCAGAGTGAGTTAGGCCTAAGGCCAATGAGCGGTGCTAATTTCATCAATTGCTCCATCTTGTTACTTAGGTCAGGAAAGGAGCTAGGAAGGGAAAGGCAGGAACTGCCATTTGCCAGGAGGCACTGAATGACAATTAGAACTTACATCTGTCCAGAACTCCACCTTTTACAGATCTCTTTCACATCCTTGTATTTTATAGGAACCCTGAGAGGTAGGTATTATCAGCCCCTTTTTACAGATAAAAAAAAAAATCCCAGGGGTCAACGAGTGAGTTGGCCAGGGTCATGGGCAAGTGAGAAATAAGCATTGGGATCAGATTCTCAGCACTCCGACCCTGTGCCCCTTTTCCAGAGCCTAGGATTTGGCTCTGGCAGCTCCCAGCCCGAGCCACTCACGCCTCCACCAAATTCATCATTGTAGGCTTCATCTTGAGCTCTTCCACAGTTTCAGCCACAGCCTGCCTCATAGCCTGAAGGAGGAATAAGGTGAGACAACAGAGAAAAGGAATGCAGGAGTGTGCCTTCAAGTACTCACAAACCTTCACCGAATGTTGACCTTGTGCTACATATGGTTCTTGCCTTGAACTCATACCATAGGGGCAGCAGACCAGTGAGTAGGCAGTCACACTATTGTTGTGTTACAACTGAGCTAACTGTAGAGTGAACATAAGAGGATCTCAGTCTGGGTACCAGCAAGATTTGCTGGAAGAAGTGATGCCTCAGCTGAATCCTGGAGGGTGAAGGGCAGTTAACCAGTAGGGCTGGGAACAGAGTGATTTTTGGGCAGAGTGGAGGGCATGTACAAAAGCTTAGAGGCAGGAGAGAGCACACAGAGGTTAGGGAACAGAAAATGTTTGTTTGGCCAGGTGACCACACTGAGACTCTTCAAAGTGGGGCACTCTGAGGAATTACACTGGGATAACAGGTATAAATGAGGACAGGATCATTTTAAGCTTAACTGGTGCATGGCTCTGAGCAGGAGTGGGGATAGATGAAACTAGAGGGGAAGCAGGCCTTGAAGGGCAACGTAAGCCTTCCTGAGGGCATTGGGGAACTACTGAAAAGTATGTAGAGGTGGGACACAATCTGATGTACATTTCAGAAAAATGTCTTAAGTTCAATGGCTGGGGGCGCCTGGGTGGCTCAGTTGGTTAAGCGACTGCCTTCAGCTCAGGTCATGATCCTGGAGTCCTGGGATCGAGTCCCGCATCGGGCTCCCGGCTCCTCGGGGAGTCTGCTTCTCCCTCTGAACTCCTCACTCATGCTCTCGTTCACTGTCTCTCTCTCAAATAAATAAATATTAAAAAAAAAAAAAGTTCTATGGCTGGTTCTGTAACAAGCTACAATAAAGATGAAAGCAAATGAGCACAGAGGAAGGCAGGGTTCATTCTGTTGGAGGTGGTTTGGGAATGGTTCCCATAGGAGGTGTTTGGACTGGCCTTGCAGGAGCCATGTTACTGTGACAGGCAGGAGGAGGGAGGAGTGAATAAATAGCATGAGGCAGTTTTTTACCTCGCAGAGAGAGGGAGGGATGACTTGGCACTTTTCACTGAGAGAACTGCCTGAGCAAAGGCAAGGTGGCTTGAAAACATGGGCCGCATTAGGGGAACAGGGGAACAGGGAATGCATTAGTGCCTTAGAATGGGTATGATACTTTGTGGGGCAGTGTGGTGGGAGCCAAGCCAGCGGAGGTCTTCAGAGAAGGGAAAGGAGGGGTTTGGGCTGTCTGGGTTTGGGAATTTTGGTCTCACTTACAAGGAAAGGTTCATTATACGTCTTCCTCCAGAGCAGGTTAAATGTGAATCCCTCCAGCCCTTGTGCCTGGATCTTTTCCAGCCCAATGGTCTTGAGCATTTGGGTGGCTTCAAAGCGGTGCTGAGGGTAGGTGTGAAGGATAGACTCTCTTCCTCATCCCTCACCCCATGCTAGTGCTGGAGAAGAAAGGGTCCTCGGCAGTCTGAGAGCTTACCTCGAGGACACGAGAATAGCACAGCTGGTCTAGGATGGCCCTGGTGACTGTGGCCGTGTGTATGTGCATCATCTTGACCAGCATCCTGAGTGCCTGTGGGGGGCAGGCAGGGTAGGGTGGGGTGTAGAGGGCCAAGAGGCATCTGGACAGCCAGAGAAGCTTGAGGGCTGAGCCTAAAACTCATGGGGAACTGATGGGGTCCATTCTCTTCCCTCTTCGCCTTTTGAGTGAGAAAATAAGTTCATGTATGCACATACGTGCACATTTAAAAATGAACACTCATACAAATCAAATATATACACATATACACTTAACGTCTGTGAGACCCCATCCTCGTGCCTATACGTAATTACAGACACACAGAGGGCCCCACAATGCCCCCCACTGAAGCTTCATTTTTCTGGTTGAGTATGACCGGGTCCAGGCTGTACCAAAGTCAGCACCAGCCTCTGGTTCCCCGGCGCTCCCCAGGGAGCCCAGCCTCCTGCTCCTCACACCTTCATCTGCTGCGTTTTAGACCCTTGGCTCAGGCAGTGCAGTAAGAACTCTTGAGCTGTGTTGCTGCAGGGCCTCAGGAAACCCAAGCACAGAGCTGCCTCCACAGCTGCTTCATTCGATGACTTATTTATCAGCATCTGCAACACAGGTACCAACTTCTCTTCATCCCCGACTTGAGTCCTCTGAGGGAGACAAGAAGTAAAATGGGCAGGGGAGCAATGTTTTCAGCCAGGCTTTGTTAAGAGGGCCATTCCCTGCTACTTTCAGGGCATAGTCCCTCCTCCTCATGTCCTCAGATTATTTCACCCACTTCCCCTTATTTGTGCTATCCTCCACTTGGTCTTAGGGCTTATCTCCTCATTTCTCTAGGACTTTGTCTTGTGGATGGATGAGTACCGCTCTCTTCAACACTTCTGCTGCCTTAATTCCTGACATTTAAAAAATATACATGTCATTGATCCTACTCCTGTTCTCCAATAATCTTGTTCTTGTCCTCCGGATTCTATGTCAACCATTAGTTTTCACAGGTTTTTATCATTATCCATTACTGTGACTTCTCCATGATCTCCATTTCATGGGCCCCACTCTCTGATCATCACCTCCTATCTTTCCAACTTACCTCCCGTTGCCATTAATTGTTGGACTCTGCAAGAATTAATAGTCCACGGAGCACCTTTTCATTGCTCCTCATTTTCTTCCCTCTCTACCCAGCTTATAGTAGGACTCCGTGGTCCTACTATAGTCACTTGCTTGCCTCACTCCTTTACCTCCTCTTGCTTCATTGTAGTCAACACTCCACTTACTCTGTGCCTGCACTTCCTGGAGAAAAGCACACAGTCATGATAACTGATCTTGCTTTAAATGTGTGAACAGAAACCTCATGTAGACCCTTCGTGCTACTAGTAACCATACTGTTTTTCCCTGGGCAATTCTTCTTCCCACTGTCCAGATTCACACCCTGTCCTCTGGAACCTCCAACACTTATTCCTCCTCCATTCTTAGCTCTCAGCTGATGATCTTGCTTCCTATTTTACTGAGCAAATACAAGCAACTGGAAGGGAAGTTCCAGAGGCACCCACCACCATTTCTGTCCAACATCTGCACCCATATAGTTCTTCCCTCCACTTATTACTACAGACTCTGACCGTCTGTCTAAAGTCAGTCTTTCCACTTGTATGTTAGAGCTTATCTCTTCTCACCTAATCACAACTCTTCAAAGTTATCATTTTTCTAACTACTGGACCATAGAAACATGCCATTATTTTTCTTTTTTTTTCCTAAAATCCATCCCTGGTGCCAGCTACAGCCCTTGCCAGCAAAACTTGGAAAGTTGTCCATCCTTGCCATCTCTAATTTCTTTCCTCCCATTCACTCTTAAACTCCTTCTGTCAGACATACACCCCCGTGACCCACCAAAATTGTTAAGATAATCAAGGATTCCTGCATTGTTAATCTATATATCAGTTCTTAGTCCTTATATTATTGATGTGGTTGATTTTATTCCTTTCCTTGACATGTGTTCTTCACTTGATTTTCAGAATTCCATACTTTTGGGTTGTCTTCCTACCTAATGGCCAGCTGTCATTATTTACTGTTTCTTTCTCTTTTCCTTGAGCTCTTAATATTCGATGCCCCAAGACTTCCTACTTGGTCTTTAATGATCTCATCTAATTGAATGATTTTAAATGCTGTGTATATGCCAACAACTCATAAATTCCTTTCTCTGGCTCAGACTTCTAAACTCAAAATTGTACATACAACTCGACCTGCTGTCTCCCTTGGAGGTCCAGTAGATGTCTCAAACATAACTTGTCCAAACCTGGACTTCTGCTATTACCTCCAAACCTGTTCTGCTTTCAGGAACATCTTAGTTGGCTTCATCCTTCTTTCCTCACTGTCTTTTGTAGTGGCTTCAATGTGTTAAGAGTTTTACTGATCCCACTACAACCACCATGGTCCATGCCACCATTACATCTCCCCAGGATTGCTTCAGTAGCCCCTAATTGGTCTTTCTGCTTCCACCTGATGCCCTTACCCCCACCTCCCATCTTTTATCAGCAAAGGGAACCTTTTGAAATATGTTAGATTATGTCACTGCTTTGTTCCTTACTTCATGCGGAGTAGAAGTCCCAAGTACTTGAAGTCATCCAGAAAGCAATGATGTAGTAATGATCTAGTCTAGCAGATCTAGTCAATCTAGATTGAGTCTCCTGTTAACTACTTTGACCTTCCTTCATTTTCTGCTACTTTCTCTATTCCACTCCACTGCAGCCATACTGGACCATGCCAAGCATGCTCCTACCTTAGAGCCTTTACATTGATTGGCCTTCGGCCAGGAATGCCTTCTCTCAGATATCTGCAAGGCTAACACCTTCACCTTTTTCATGTCTTTGCTCAAATGACACCTTCTAAATGAAGCCTTCCCTCCCTTCTGTGTTTAAAACTGTAGCCTAGTCCCATCCCCATTTGGCATTCCTGATCATCCTCACCCTGCTACCTAATATTTCCACTGTACCTATCACCTCTAACATACCATATACTTAAGTTTTCTTTTTATTATATGTCTCCCCAACTAGAAAGTAAACTCCACAAGAGCAGGGGATCTTAAGTCTGTTAAGTTCTCTGGTGTATCTTAAGGGCCTGGGACAGTGCCTGCCATGTGACAGCTGTTTAATATATATTTGTTGAGTAAATGGATGAATGAGGACTTCTATTTCACACAGAGCAGTGATGGCATCAAAGTAAGGGGACCCTAAAGGGGAAAAAATTTGAGTAGTGTCGCAGACTCTCTTGATTGCTTTCCCCTCTTTTTTTTTTTTAAGATTTTATTTATTTATTTGACAGACAGAGATCACAAGTAGGCAGAGAGGCAGGCAGAGAGAGAGGAAGGGAAGCAGGCTCCCCGCTGAGCAGAGTCTATGCATGGCTCCATCCCAGGACCCTGGGATCATGACCTGAGCCGAAGGCAGAGGCTTTAACCCACTGAGCCACCCAGGCACCCCTCCCTTTCCCCTCTTGAGAGAGGTTTTTTCTTTAGTAGGTTATTTTAGGGATGATAATGGTTACCATTTAAAAAGCACAGGCATTGAACGAGGTGCTTTACATACATTATCTCATTTAATCTCCTCAACAATGCTATAATACTATCCATTTCATTTGTTAAATCTGTTTTTGAGTTTTTGGGTTACCTTCTCCCTGACCTGACGCAGCAAGTACCATTAATTACCTTGTCCTACCTGCCCTAGTTACTGACTCTCCTCCCAATCACCTTTTCTTTGGGGACAGCAGCCCAGGAGTTCAGAGCTGCTCGTAGCCCTGTCAGAGAATCCATCCTTCGCCCCTCATCTTGCCCCTTCAGCTGTGTGATGAGAACCTGGATCACGTGCTTCTGCAGGCAACCTGGACAAGGGAGGGTCCTCAGGTCAGGGCAGAGCCTCAGGGATATTCCTCTCTGCCAGGATCCATTTGACTCCATTGTGCCCTAAAGACAGAAGTTCTGTGTACTGGATCCTGAGGTGTTGCCCCAGGACACTAGTGAAGCTGGCTGAGCATGGCTGCAGTTCCAGGGGCCCAACCCCTCCCTCCTAATCTCTTCTCCCTTTCACCCCACTTTCCTCTCTCTGCCCATAGTACTGAGACGAGTTCCCCGATCCTGCCAAATGCTAGGTAAAAGTAGGTATCCTTACCCAAAGGGGAAAGGGGCTGCACTGCTTCCTTTTTCACTTTCCCCCACTCCCCTCCCAGAGAGGGGACATACTCACCCAGCATGGCCAGGCTTCGACAGGCCTCATACTTCACTTTCTCTGGACCAGTATGGGCCTGATTTAATTGGCAGGTAGTGGAGATATGCCGTATGGTGATGGAATGTCAGAACATTAAGAATCATCTCAGCTTTACTTTTCATTTACAAGTGAGGAAACCGAGGTCTAGAGAGTGACCTGTGTATGCTCAAACACAGGACAACAGGCAGGATGGTGCAATGGAAGGAACACAACTCGGGAGTAAGACGTTTGTTGAGATCCCTATCTTGTCTCTAGTAGCCAGGTGACCTTGGGCAAGTCACTTGGTTCACTCTCAGTTTCCATTTTATCATTAGAAAAAAATGCAGATACCTTTGCCTATTCCTAATCTGTAATATTTAAATGAGAATATGGATAAAAATGCATGTTCCCCATTATAAATTGGCATATAAGCACAGGACATTGATTTGGTTAAGGTAGAGAATGAACTCAGTCCCAGTTCTTTTCTGCTTTTTAATTGAGGGTCTTTTCTGTTAGACAGAGGGGACCTTCAGATTCCCCTAGCCCCACCAAGCTGCCCTTCAAGGAAGCCAAGGGCATGAGTGGGGCATGGTGTAACACCGGCAGCTCTCTCCTCGCTGCATCTGACCCAGCATCCTTGCACCCTGGTGAGCCTTGTCTGTGCCCCTGTGCCCATGCTCAACATACCTCAGACCCTGTTTCTGCCTCTCATGTGCTCCATGCAGCCCCAGACTCACCACCTGCCATAGTGCCTCCATGACAAGCTTGTCACTGACGCCCAGGCATCCCAGAGCCTGCAAGAACACGGGTGGGAGAAAGGGAAGAGAGCTCAGACACCACCCCTATCAGTTACATCCTCTGGATACAGCTGGAGTTTTGTCTTGGAATACTGTCTCCCCCCTGCCCCCCAAGCATCTTTCTACTCCCCAGCTTAGCCAACTCCTACCTGTGGCCATGTTCCACCACCCTTGCCACCTCTCACCTGTGCCGCATAGAACTGTTCCTGCTCTCTGGGAGATTCCAGGCTTTTTGTGAGTTCCTGCCCACCCAAGGGAGCCAGCAGAGAAGAAGAAAGAGATTAATATAGTTGTAGAACTTCAAACAGAGAGGAGCTCATCCAATCCCTTTTCCTTTCCTCCCTCCATTTTGTAGGCAGGGACTGAGGGCTGAAGGATAATGTGAGCCCAAGGTAAGAGCACCCACAGAAAGGGAGTCTCCCCATTCTCCCTCCCACCGTGGTCCCTGACCTTTAATCTTTGCCACTTCAGGGGGTTCCCAGTAGGGTCTGAGGGCTTGGATCCTGTCTGAGATTTTATAGTCAGCTTGCTCATAGGGAGATGGAATTTTTGGATGGGTGTGCCCTCTTTGAGTTGCCTGTGTGAGAAATTGCATAGGCAGCCTTGGTCCCCTTGTTTCCTCCTTCGCATTTCACAGACTTTGCTCTGCTCTTGGTCTTCAGCCCAGCTCAGAGAGGGGAGGAAGACAGATGCTCCTCCTGCTACCCCAGGCTCCTCTCTAGGATGTGTAAGCTGATTTGTCCCTCCCCTTATCCCACTCCTTCCTTCTTCCTCTCTTTCCTAGAAGGTATGAAGGGTCTGGGGAATAGGGAGGGGCAAAGCACACCTAGGGTGATCTCTCATTTTCCGCAACATTTTCTGGGCTTCCCGTTCCTGTCGCTGATCATACAGAGTGTGCCAGTGTGTGTAGATCTCAGGCTTCTTGAAGTAGCAATAAGGCACTGAATGTGGCTTGCTCGGGTGCTGCCTCCAGCACTCTGGGCTGGGGGGAAACTCTTCCTTTGGCATCTGAGGGCGTGGGAATGGCACAGCAGGGGCAGGGGATATTCCTCAGCCAGGAAAAGGACCAGGATAAAATGGGACTAGGTGAGAGGGATGCCCTTTAGTCTCTCATCTCAGCTAGAGACCTCCTACCCATTGTGTGACTTGGGCAAGTGACTTCACCCACCAGAATCTCAGTCTTCTCATGTGCAGAATGGAGCTAATAATCCTTGTTCTTTCTGTACCCCTTGTTGCATAGAACAAATGAGAAAAAGGTTGTGGAGCCCTTGTTGATCTGTAACCCAATCTGAGTACACCCTTTGGCTATTTGAGGATCTCAAAGCACTTTGAAAAGGCCATCTAGGCAAGGAGATGAAAAGGCAAAGGGTGAGGGAGATGTGGAGTGAAGAGGGGAAAAGACAGGCTACTGCCCCTTTATTCAGGTGTGCAGCAGATACTTAGGTAGGACCTACTGAGTGCCAACCCCTGTGCTAGGTGCTGGGGAGGCAGTCATCCATCCCTGCCTTCCTGGAACTTAATAGTTTACTTGGAAAAGCAGAATTTCCTTTATTAACTTCTGTCTTAAACGGTCATGAAACTGCAGCTCTGATTGTAGTGAAGGGCGGTGGGTGGCTCAGGGGACTTTCTCTCCGCAGATGTGGCTAGAATTCACTCCTATCTCTTCTCCAACCTTGTCAGAGTCAGTTCTCTGAGCAACAAGCAAGAGGGGCTTCAGCCAGTGGTTTTCAGTGTGGTGATTGAGAACATCATAGTCAAGGTTGACAGGTGAGTGCCATGATTTCAGAAAGTGGAGTGCAGACTCAGAATGGAAAGGGTTGTCAGATTTAGTGGAAACCAAGCAAATTAAAAAAACAAACAAACAGGATGTCCAGGTAAATTTAGATTTTAGGTATTGGATACGGTATTTGGGATATACTTATACAAAAACATTATTTATCTGAAATTCAAATTTAGTTGAACCAGTATTCTGTCTGGCAAATCTATGAGGATCCCTGCATTGATGAATAAAAATGACTCCTTTTTAAGCACTGCCTGCATAGCCTGAGCCTTACAGGTAGTATCATAGCAACTCCACAAATGGAACCTGTGACCGAGGAAGCTCCTGTGGCTCAGGGAGGGGAAGTGACTTGTCCAAGATCACACAGGAATTAGTGGCAGCCCCAGGGATGAGTGTAAGGGTTCTGTGACCTGGCCTTAAAGGAAAAGGGGCAGTTTGCTGCTCCTCCCACTTCAACAAAGCCCCCCCCCGGGGGGGGCAAAAGTTAGAGGTCTTACCTGGTAGCAGGACAAGGGCAGGTGAACAGGAGCCATGACTTTTCTGAGTTCTGTGGTACAGATGGTGGGCTAAGAATTATCCATTCAGGCATTCATTTATTCAGCATTTAGTGAATGCTGTATGTTAGAATTATTTGGGGAACTTTTAACCTGTTTTGGCCCTACATCAGACGAATTGAATCTGATGCTCTGGGGATAGGGCCTAGGCCGTTCAGAAAGCTCCCCAGAGGATTCTAATGTGCAGCTGATGGTGAAAACCAGTGGTCTTGTTCAGTGGTTCTCAGACTTGAGTGTGCTGTAGAATCACCGGGAGAGCTTCTTAAAACCAATTTCCGGCACTCATTCTGAGTAGAGTCAGTAGATCTAGGGTGGGGGCTGGGGATTTGGAAGATACTGATACTGCTTGTCCTGGGACCCCACTTTGAGAACCACAGATCTAGCTGGTGAGACAGAATTGTTTACTAGTGATTAACAAAGGGAGACAAGTGTGGAGTTAGAGGCACAGGTGGTACAGATGAGGCCCCTAACCTGCCTGGGAGGATCAGGGAAGGTTTCCCAGAGGCTTAGTTTAATCCACCTAGGGGTTAGCCCAATAGATAAGGGGGGAGAGCCTTAGGCACGAGGCACACTTCTTTCAAAGACTGGGAGGTGGGGAGTTGGGTAGAGAGCAGGGTGCAGATGTGGGAGTGGAAGCTGGGAAGACAGATGTCCCATCTTTGAGGGTCTTGGAGCTTACCTTGAAGGCCGTGGGGAGCCACCAAGTGTCCAGTGGCCTGCCCTCACCCTTCCTGTGGATTTGCTGAACTCACCAGACCCCTATCTTGGGAGAGGGAGACAGCTTTTCTTTGAGAGCCACACCCCTGACTCTGTTCCTGTCTATTCCAGCCTCACCTTTGGTCCTTTCTGGGTATTCCAGCCATGGGTACTTGAACATCGACCTGGAGATATCAAAGATATCAGCTGATTTTTCATAGGCCATACTCCTCTTCTCCTGGTGGGGCCACAGGGAACCCAGGCAGGGCAATACAAGGCTATTGGGAGTGTGGGGGCACAGCTGGGGGAGACCTGTCCTCTGTGGGACAAGAGGGACTGGTGAGGGGCTGGGGCCTCTGTGGGTAGAAGCTTCCAAGTGTTGAGCAACCAGATCTCCTAGGTAAATGGAAGACTCCAGTTCCATTCTTGAGCCCCGCCCACCTCCCCAAGGCTCCATCCCCGGAGTCTCCAGCCTGTGGCCTTGGACTAGTCACTTGACCTCTGAGAGCTTCAGTTTCCTCATCTGAAAATTGGGAAAGTCATGCCTGTCTGGAAGCCACAGGGACTCTGGTGAGGCATGCATGGGAAAGAAAGTCAAAGCATTTGGTGAACTGTCAAGCCCATCAGCCCATGGGAAGGGCACAGGTGGTTCTTAGGATTAGTCATCAGGAAAATGGCAGGAGTGGGAAAGTCCCGCTTATACACATACCTCCCTCTTTAGGAGCAAGAGACTGAGCTCTTCTCTATGTGGTGAGGAGCTGCCTTCTGTCCCTCCTACTTTTGCATATGTTGTGCCTTCTACCTGCAGGCCTTTCCTACCTGCTAAACTGTTTCTCCAATCTTTCAAACTTCATTTAAAAGTTATCTCATCTCTGGTATCTCTTTTCTCCCCCAGGCACCCTGTCTTACCCCCTTCAGTGGTGTCACCCCCCCCCCCTCCAACTCCCACTCCCAACATGACCACAGTCTTTTGAACCGTTGCTTCCTTTCGGTATTAATTATAAGTTTAATCTGCCTGAAGTTAAAGATTGTGGCTTGTGGCTCATCTCTCATTCTCCCCCCAACCTCCTATGCCTGGCCTAGTGCCTGGCACACAGCAGCGAGCTCGCTGTGGCAAGAAAACCTAGGCCGTCAGGCCATCAGACTCAACATCATCAGTAAACGAACACATACCCTGATGTGCTGCCCTGAGAAACCCAGTGTCACCCATGTGGTGTCCCTGCCAGAAATGTTTACCCTGAATTGAATTATGAGGAAGCAACCAGCCAAATCCAAACTAGGGAACATTCTATAAAGATTTGATCTGAACTCCTAATAAAATACTTGAAGACACACAAACACACACAGTCTGCTAAAGAATGCTTAAAAGACAGGACAGTTAAATTCGATATGTAGCTAATTACTTAATGCTTGTGAGGAAGGAAGGTTCCTGAGGAGGCAATCAAACCAGGAGCCAGCTTGGTAACTGCATGGAGAATTTTAATGGGAAGCTGATTTCTCACATTTTGCCAGTCAGCCCTTCCCAGTGAGGGGCTGAGAGAGGAGCTGTGGCCACAGGACTTTACCGAAGGAGCTCAGTTTTCCTCCTTTCTTCGCCTCCCAAGGCAGGCTGACTTCCTTTCTGATTGCAGAGCTGGGACCAAATAGTTGAGGGGCTTTGTGTGCACAAGGCAGAGCCTCAGGAGCCCTTGGGAGCTTTAGGTGGAGGAGGCTTTTATAGCTCTACTGGGTGGTGGGATCTGTGCCCTCCCAGGGGGAAGTGGGAGTAGGGGTTTGGGGGGAGTTTCCCAAGCTGATTAGGACAAGAACAAGAAGCGCTAGGGAAGTTTGCATGAGTTCAGGTTCAAGACGCCCTCCATCCTAACTCATCTCCAAAGAGTTGATGTGGTCCTGCACCCATTTCTTCTGTGGGTTGGCGCACACCTGGCGGTGCTTCCGGGTGACAAAGCTGTGGGAGAAGAGGAAAGGATGAGACTTGGTCAGCACTCGGACAGCCATTTTTGGGGATGAGGTGGACTGAGCCACAAAGGGACAATGATGATGGTACTGGGGTGGGGCACCCTCAGAGCTCCATATGGCTGGATTCGTAGCTTTTAAGGAAAGGTATTTCCTTCCTCTGCTGTTGGGTTGTAGGGCTCCAAGATAAAAGCAGATCTGTGTGTAGTTTAACTCCCACACAAACCCGTGCAGCCTGAAGAGGTAAGGGTATGTGGAGCCTGAGGAGTCCAGGGTTGAGCTGGTCAACTACTAGCCTTTTCTCAGGGCTTCTCAATTTCAGACCCTATGCCGGGTGCTCAAGATGTGAGAAAAAGAAATGTCTTCTAGGAACTGAGTCATGGTTGAGTAGGTGAGAGATAAGAAGTGCTAAAAAGACCAAACATGCGATTCAGCTCTAGATAACGCCATGCCTGACACACGGTAGACCCTCAACAAATGAATACATCTAAGTGTGTGTGTGTGTGTGTGTGTGTGTGTGTGAATGACAAAAGGACATGACCCCGAGTCTTGATTTCATTATTCATGAATGGATTCACCCTGGCAAATCACTTAGGGTCTCCGAATCTATTTGTTTGCCTCTAAAATATAGATAGAAATAATTCCTACTTTGCACTGTTGTTGTGAGACTCACAATGAGAGAGTATTGTGGAGTTTTGGAAAATACCACGCTTGTATTGGAATGTTGTGGGATTCTTCTTTAGGAGGGATCAGAGGAACATAACACCAAAGGTCCTGGTACTGGGCATAAGCACTTCTGCCAACTACTGGGCTGGCATGCAGAGGCCTCTGGGAGGTCGAGGTCTTATCTCCACAGGTGTTGATGGCAAAGTTGGAGGTATAAGAGACTGTGGGGCTTGGGCTCAGTTCAGCTGCCTGCCTGGCCTGCTGGGAGACTGTTTCTATCTGGGGGAGACTATAGGCCTAGAGAGCAGTGCTGTCCGTTAACTTGTTACTTTGGGGCCAGGCCTGTCTACTTGCACCTTTCTCCTTTTAGACCTTTCTCCTTTCCTGCACCTTTAGGAGCCCAGATGTTTTCAGACAAAGTGAAGACTTAGGTCGTCTGGTGACCATGAGGCTTTCTTGGTTTCTTCTAAAGTTCTATCCTGGATAGTGTTTGTGCTCCAGGAAGCTGCCTTCCCTCTTCTGAGACTCTGAGCCTCTTGGTCATCTCTCTTCCTTCCGTTCTAGTGTGCAGAGGAAAGAAAGGGAGCAGGTGGAGTATGCTGGGCTCTCATGCCTCCTAGTGTTTGTTTGCTTATTTGGGGGTGGCGAGGGAGCTTCAGACCAAGCCCCTGCCCTTGTTCAAGCCACGAGTCAGACAGGAAATCCTACAGACTTGCTATCCTCTCTTCTTGGCCCCCTCAGCCTGTGGCCAGGAAATCAAAAGGGCAGGAAATGAATATCTGGGTTGAGGGTTTCTCAGGCCTCCATTTCCTCCTGAAGAATGTGGGACTGAGAAACAACCCCTCCTGGCTAAGCTTCTCTCCCTGCCCCCATTTTGGGGACCCCCTATGTGCCTTCCCTCCTGCCTCTCTTCTTGCCTGTTCTATTGGGAGCAGTCTCCTCAGCCTGCCCCTTGAGTACTGGTGTTCTCAGAATTGCTGCTCTTTTCTGTGTATTTCTCCCGAGTCTCTGGCCCTAGGTCTGGCCAGGTGTTTATCGAGTGAATTAGTGAATGAACTGCTTTCGCTCAAGTTTTACCTGTCACTTCTGTGCATATAACAGTACATTTGGAAAAAGAGGAGGAGATGTTAACACTTATCATCAGGCTGTATGCCAGGATATATTCCAATTTCATGTTTCATTTCCTTGTTCTCCCTTTGACCCAGTGAGGGAAGTACTTCTCTTTCACTCCATTTCACAGATGGAGAAATGGAGGCTCAGAGGGGTTAACTGCTTGTTGGCTCTGAGCTCCTGCAGCTGCCAACAGGCACAGCTGGGATTCTAACCTAGACTGACTAGCTCTGGAGCCAGCGCTCACCAAGACTCTGCTAAAGATTGCCACTCCCGTCTCAGGAGACCCTTTCCTCCTATCAAAGAATGTCCTATCTCCGGCCTCTTCTCACGCTCCCTGCTGGACATCGCCTGCTGGACATCGCTGCAGGGTTTTCATGCTGGTGCTCGGGCTCTTTCCTCTTTAAACAGCTCTTCCTTGAGACCTGGGGAAGTAGGGGAGTCTGCACTTCTCCAGCTGTCTGGGTAGAAACCTAAGTATCCCTTAACCCCCTCTCGTCCTTGCTCCTGACTTCCCCTCACCTCCCCTCACCTGCCAGGGCTTGCTGACTCCTACTCTGATGGTTTTCTACCCCATCTTTCCTTCCCTTCCCCTTCAGGTCCTGTTGAGTCTCAATACTGCTCACTTGGGTAACCGTAATGGCCTCTTAACTGAACCTGACTTTCTAGGCTTTCCCTGTGCCAGCTCCTCTCACTCGCTCTAACGCTTTTGCATCCTCATGTGGACACTCGAGACCCTCCTTGCTCTTCTACATGGGAACGCTGCCTCAACCAAAGGACAGTCCTGGCAGCATTTGCTCTGCCTAATGTCCCTAGTCCCTCGGGCTTTTCTCGAACACCTGTTGCAGCAAAGATTCCCTCACCTCTGAGGCTGAATGTGCTCCCTCTCTCCTTTTGTAATGTTTCTTTGTGCAAGGGTTGCGCTAGTCGTTTTGCATCTGTCTTTTCCTTGTATCAGACTGTGAGTCCAATAGGGCAGGGACGGTGGTTTATTCATCTCTACCTGCCCGTAACAGGTACTCAAATAAGACTTTTTTTCTTTTGAAAAATACTTATTTTCAGAGATAGAATGGGTAGTTAAGCAATAAGTAGTTAAGATAAAAGTCAAGGGGCGCCTGGGTGGCTCAGTGGGTTAAAGCCTCTGCCTTCGGCTCAGGTCATGATCCCAGGGTCCTGGGATCGAGCCCCACATCGGGCTCTCTGCTCAGCAGGGAGCCTGCTTCCTCCTCTCTGTCTGTCTGCCTCTCTGCCTACTTGTGATCTCTCTCTGTCAAATAAATAAATAAAATATTTAAAAAAAAAAAGATAAAAGTCAAAATTACCACCATCCTTTGAAGGACTCACCAGAATGAAAGCCAATTCTGAATACCTATAGCCTTGCAAGTGTCCCAGGAATTTTGGATTAAAAAAAACTTTGTGAGATGCCTGGATGGCTCAGTCAGTTAACGTCTGCCTTTGGCTCAGATCATGATCCCAGGGTTCTGGGGTTGAGCCCTGCTTTGGGCTCCCTGCTCAAAAGGGAGCATGCTTCTCCCTCTGCCTGCCATTCCCCCTGCTTATGCTCTCTCTCTCAAAACTTAAAAAAAATAAAAAATAAAAAACCACTGCCATTAGATGGGAAACTTCATGATTAGCCCATTTTCATTCTTTAAGTCTCTATCTTAAATTTCTTAAGCAATTATCACTATTGACCTTTCTGTAATAGAAAGAGGAGGCTCCAAGAATAGGCTCTATCCCTCACCTACTGTGCAACTCACCAAACCTCTCTGGGTCTCAGATTCATTATCTAAAACATGGAGAGAGTTACATATACCTGTAAGGGTTGTTGTACTGAAATTTAGGTGTAAGTAAGGCATTTGATAGAGTGTAGGCACTTTCTAGGTAGTAAACTGTTAATTTTTTCAAATGCATTAGTTTGTATATTTAAAAGAGAATCTCATGTCATTGTTTTCCTCAACAATTGATCATTTTCTTTTAAATACACTTGGCTGTAACTAGGGCTCTGAGCAATCTTCCTTAGATCTTCTGAGGTTATAGGTGGACTCAATAGGGTGTGGGATATGGGGAATGTGGGGTTCTTAATTGGAGAGAGATGACTGTGTCGATCTTTTCTCCATGCAGGTGAATTGTAGGTCATACTACAGTAAAAGTCATACTCATAAAGATGAGAGACCTGACCCAGTCCGTCAGAGTGGGGAGAACAGCCCTGGGAACTGCTTGTCTAATCTTCTATGTGATAGTGGGTTGTGTGGGGAGCTGAAGCTACAGAGGGAGGAACCTGAGCAGCTAGAAGATGGGTAGGAGTGGATAGGGTACCCTCTTAGAGGGCTCCTGGGGGGACTGGCTCTGGGATAAAAGGGGTCCCTTACTCACCGCCCCCCCACCACCCTGCCCTTCAGGGTCCATAGGTCTGGGACTCACACGACTGCTGGCATGGAGCACTTGCTGCTGGTGTAGAAATACTCCTGGATGTGGGTGAAGGGCAGTCGGCGGGAGATGTAGGCAAAGCAGCAGGGGGTGGTGTCTGAGGCATCTGGGAGGAGAAAGCAAGGAGACCCCTGTATTCATTGCCATTGCTCATGGGGTATTGTGCTGGGTACATTATCTTGGATAAGTCGACTGTTACCTTCCTTTGGCTGAAACTGAAGCTCAGAGAGGCAAAGTCACTTGGCCATGGACACACGGTAACAGAGTGGGGGATTCTAACAGAGGACTGAGAAGATCTCTGCAATCCGTCATCTAATCCTTGAGTCTTACTTGCATCTTTCTACACCATAACCCTTTGCTTTTGGTTCTATGGATATGCCGGGCTTCCTCCTAGCTCATCTTGGGCCCTTTGCCCTTATTCTTGCCCCCCTGGGATCCTCAATGGATTCAGAACTTTTTTTCTTTGAGACCTATGGTGGGTTGGGAGGAGGCTTCCAAAGCTCAGACTTCATGGCTCAGCCTCAACCCCTAAGAGGGACCTGAGGATGTGTATTGCATCCTGGGAGCAAGGCATCCTGGCTGAGGCATGGTAAGAAGGGCTCTAAACAGAGAAGGAAAACTTTCTGTTGGTCAGTTAATTCAGGACGACACTGGAAAGTGTCCACTGCCACTTTCCAGTAGAGTAGGAGTGTTTAAAAGCCAGATAGAACTTTGGACACCAGTTTCCCCACTTCCTAGCTGTGTAACCTCGGGCAAGTTACTTGACTCCTCTGGGCCCCTGTTTCTCCATCTGAAAGTCAAGCTCAGCCACTCTAAGAGTAATGGCAAGTATTAGATGACATGGTACATGCAGAGCAGTCAGCATAATACCTGATCCATACAAGGCTTTTAAAAATCCTCTCCCAGGGTGCCTGGGTGACTCAGTCGCTTAAGTGTCCCACTCTTGATTTCGGCTCAGGTCATGATCTTGAGGTGGTGGGATTGAGCCCTGTGTCAGACTCTGCTCAGTAAGAGTCTGCTGGAGACTTTCTTTTCTTCTCTCTTGGCCCCTCCCCACCACTCTCTCCCTCTCTCTCTCTCAAATATATTAAAAAAAAAAAGTTAAAAAGTTAAAATCCTCTCCCAAGACCCACTTTTTCCATCTATGAAATGGGTAGAATAGGACTGTCCCAACCTTAGAAGTTTCTCAGAAACACTGCTGGTGATAGGCATGAGTTAGCTGTGTTTCGAGGTCCGTCTAGGCTGCCTCTGCCTGCTAATATCCCCAGCATTGGTCCATACTCAGCACCTGAAGGGCTTGGGTGTAGATCCTGAGGACAGAAAAATTGAGCAGAAAGGATCCCTGCCATGAAGTGGCTTTGAGATCTCTTGGGACAGCTGGACATCTAGGCAAAGCAATATATAGGAAGGTAAATCATCGGGTTCAGACAGCATGAATGCTGCAGCTGAAAGGAGGGCAAAGTCTGGGCCAGTGTGAGGGTCTGGCTCCAGGCTGCAGTGGTCAGGACTTGACTTACATGGGGAGGCAGAGGCAGGAGTGCAGAAGGCGGCAGTGGCAAGGAGGACTGCAAAAGTAGCTGCGGAGATCTTCATGGTACCTGCGGGTGGAGACTGTGTGAGAGCCACCTGCTGTCTCAGGAACCTCTGTGGGGATCGTCTGCAGCTGAGGCTGGCCCTTTTATAGAGTCAGGCCAGTAGAAGGGGCGCCCCCCCAAGGGGAGTTTCCAAAACAGCAGCCACGTACTGCTTGGGTATCATAAGTGAAATTGCAGAAAATGGAAAAGAAAACTGAAATAGTTTCCGGAAATTTGAGTCTCTCTCTCCTCCTCACCGCCTCTGATCCAGAGTGAGCTCATCGGTTCCTTCTTTGCCCTCCAGAAGAGCTAATATAGCACGGGTGGCGGAAAACCTCTTCCTCTGATGGCATCTTCAGCTTCCTCTTTTGGGGCAGGGGTGCTTATCAGAGGTCGGGAGGCTGCTTTCCCGGGGGTGGCGGGGGCAGTTAGGATGGATTAGAAATAAACTGAGTGTTTATTTGGTCGCTTTCAACCACATGCATTACAGATCCGTATTTCTTGCTCATGCATTACAGATCCGTATTTCCCCTCTCATCCATGGAAGGGAGGGTTCTCTGACATCTAGCCCCCAAAGGAGGTGAGAACACCCACCCTAGGGTGCCAGCCACTATTCTAAAGATCTTACAGGTCTTAAAGATCTCATGTACTATTATTATGCTCATTTTCCCCATTTTACAGATGAAGAAATTCAGCAATTGCTGGGATCCCATCTCATTTCTAAGATCTTCTTGGATACAAAAATTACAGAATTTGAAAGCTGCAGAGGACCCTAGGGATCATTTCTTCCATGTTCTTCAATTGCAGAGGAGGAAACTGAGGCCCAGAGAGTAGAAATGACTTGCTAAGAACACACAGCAAGTGAACGGTGGAATCAGAACCCACTTCAGTACCCTGTCCACTCAGTACTACCTACCATGAAAATGTTCATGGTTGAGGACATCCTTGAACTGAACCCATGTGGTGGTCTTGATTAGAGACAAGGTTCTTACTCCATTCCAAAGACTTGGGTTCAGTAGATCTTCATCCATTCCTTTTTTTTTTTTTTTAAGATTTTTATTTATTTTTGAGAGAGCGAGCACGAGCAGGAGGAGCAAAGGGAGAACCAGACTTCCCCCAGAGCAGGGAGCCTGGTGCAGGACTCGATCTGAGGACGCTGGGATCGTGACCTGAGCTGAAGGCTGACGCTTAACCGACTGAGCCACCCAGGTACTCTCTTTATCCATTCCTATTTGGATACTTCAGAATACTGACAGTTTGGCCTGAGCTGGGGTTGACATCTGAATAATCTAAGAGAAAATGGTCTATCAGCAGTGGCAAGAGAAAACCAATTAAAAAAATGTAACTTTGAAAAAATATAATCTTATACCAAGAACGTTTTCTTGCTAACTCTTGTGACCTACGTAACTTGGGGTCTGAGGGTGACTGAATCACCTAGAATGGGAAGAACTTATCTCGTTTCTCCTCACAGTGGAAGGGTGGTTGAGGAAGGGTGGTTATTCTCATTTCACAGAGAAGGTCAATAAGGTCCTCAGGGTCACATGGCAGTGGGATTGCACCGAGGTGCTTCTGATGACCAGGCTCAAGTCTTTTCCACTGAGTCACCTCAGAAGGGCAGTTAACGGTTACTGCGTCCTGTCTAGGTGCCGGCTGCTGTCCTAAGCCCGTCCTAGGAAGCCTCTCCTCCCCGCCTCATGACTCATGCACCCATTTACAATAGAAATGCAGTTTTGAAAACCATGGCCATCTCATTTAAAGAAACACATGGCAAACACTTTTGAAACCTTCATCTGTCCACACAGTAATGGTCTGCCTGCTCTAACTGTTCCCCTCACTCAGTCCCCTAAGTTACTAAACGTGTGGGAGGCCGTGTAGCCTGGTGGTCAAGAGCAGGGGCTTTGATGTTTTCCCCATTTATTAGACAGCCTTTGGCCAGGTACTTAATCTCTCTGGCTTCAATTCCCTCATCTCTAATGCAGGGGTAATAATAATGGTCCCCCCACAGTTAAGTTCCTATAAAATTATTCGTGTGTAAAGCTCTTAGTACCATGCCTGATGCGTGTTAAGTACTTAATAACGTTAGCGATTATTATCATGCTACTATAATGGCAGGCCCTCTAGGGATATTCTATACTTTAGGCTTTTCAGCCATCTAGATCAGACTCCCAATTAACATGGGTTAGTGAGCTGTGTCACAAAAAGTGCTGGTTTTTAAGCAGATGGGCGTGTTAGGCGTAGGTTAAGTGACTTGCTGGGGTCGCATTGCCTTCGGTGGTAGAACTTGACATTGAACCCAAGTCTCTCTGGGTTTGCAGACTTTCTACCGCACTGCATTGTTTCTAGAGAAATCCTGAAGCTTCTGCTGAGGTTCAGGTTTTCCATGTGAGCTCTATTTCTGTTGCCTTTCTCTGATCTCAGTTTCCCTCTTGGAGGAAGAAAGCAAAGTATTTTCCTGGACACCAAATATGCTGAATTGGGACCCTAGCTGATCTCTGAAGTGAGATGGACCCACGTGATGCTCATCCTTAAATCCTGGTGAACTTTCTGCTGTAAGTGTGTGTGTGGAAGTGGGAGTGGGGGTAGGTAGGATGATGGTATTCCTGAGCAGGAAGAGGCACTGGGTATTTCAGGAGTATGTTTCATCCCTTCTGGTGGTTCCAGTGGACTCCAGTGGGGACAAGAGAGGGGGAAAACCTTACTTGTAATTCCATTTCTACCTCTCACTACCTTCTGTGCAAACCCCGGTCTGGACTCATGGAATTAGTAGTATGCTCTCTGGTTCTAAGGTACTGCTTCCATGAGGAAATCAAGGTTCAATGAATGGCGGGTTCAATGAATGGCGACTATCCTTATGATTCACCCAGCCTTTCATGTCCCTGAAAATGGGGGACACCTGTCTGTGTGACCCATGCACGGGTGGTCAAGAGAACCAAGGAGATTAATGACGGTGGACATGCTTAGGAGACTGTAAGGGGAGGTAGAAACATCACGAAGCTCTCTCTGCCCTTCCCCGACCTCCCACCAGTGCGTTTGGTCTACACCCGCTCAGTCAGTCCTTGTTCACCTGCAAACTACTCCTGGGAGTTGCTGTGAGCCAGATTCTGTTGTGGGTGCTGCAGATGCCAGGCGAGCAAGTCAACCACCTGCCCCCCGGGGTGTGTGTGTGTGTATGTGTGTGTGTGTGGTGGTCAGAGCACTGGACAGTGACAAGTGAAAATAGCCTTCTTTATCATGAGTCACCTTTGCGCTAGTCTGGTCTTTACTCTCTGGGCAAAGTAAGAACATCTTATGGTTTTTCTTTTCTAGTTGCTTTTTGTATTCTCCCCGTGCTTTCCATCAAAATCTTGGACACGATGGATGCTAAATTCATGCTGGTTTAATCTGAATAACTTCCTATAGCATCTCGAGTCAGTACATGGGCTCTTTAGAGTCGGACTCCTAGGTTTGCACACGGCTGTATTACTTCTCAGTGCTGACCTCCAGCAGGGTGCTCACCTTCTCTGGGCTTCAGTTTTGTCTGTGAAGTGAGAGATTGCTTCCAGCCTGTTTTGGGCAATAGAGCCCTTTAAGAATCTGGCGAGAGGGGCACCTGGGTGGCTCAGTCACTAAGCGCCTACCTTTGGCTCAGGTCATGATCCCCAAGGTCTTGGGATCGAGTCCCACATTGGGCTACCTGCTCTGCAGGAAGCCTGCTTCTCCCTCTCCCACTACCCCTTTGCTTGTGTTCTGCTCTCGCTGTCTCTCTCTGGCAAATCAATAAATAAAATGAAATAAAATAAAAAATAAATCTGATGAGAGTTGTGAACACTTTTGAAGCCTACACCTACATATGTAGTTTTGCGTGTACGAGGTTCAAGAGACCCAGCAGGCTGATTGACAGGCCTCTTGAGTCCACAGGGCTGGTTGTCATCAGCTCCCCTCGCACCCCTGGATGTGAGTCCATTCCTCGCTAGAGCTAGACACACACTCTTTACAGCCTAGTGCAGGCCCTCCCACGCCCTCCTGGCCCAGTCTCCCTTCTCCTCTTTTATTCCTTCCCTGAGCTCAGCTGGCTGCCTGCCCAGCCTCACACTGTGATGTTAGGAAACTGAAGACAGGCAAAGAAAGCCAAACTCATGCCCTCTGGGTTCCAAAGCTTTGCTCAGACCTGGAGTTCCCCTCAAGATCCTGTGGGGAGTGGCTCTGTTTTTTCTGGCTGCTTTTAAAAAAAGGTCCAAAGCAGGGAAAATCCCTCCATTCTCCAGTTGGGATTGGATTCTCCAATCCCAGTCTGAGCCCCAGGAGAAGCCTGAGGCCAAGTCGTTTCCTCCTGAGGAGCCTTGATTTTCTCCATCTGCAAATTGGGAGAGCTGCTTCCTGGCTGAGTCCCTCCCCTGCCCTTGTTTACAAATATGAGTATTTCTCCCAGGAGCCAGCTAGCTGCTCTCTCACTCCTGTGTCCAGAGGGCCCTGCCTGGGGTGGGTACTCTGGCCAGGCTGTTGGAGGGTCTGAAGGCGCAGCAACACGCTGGAATTGCCCAGCGGGGGAGGGGTTCAGGATTCGAACCCCTACCCAGGACTCTTTCTGCAGCACCTTGCCTTTCATCTTGGTCTGATTTGTTCTTTTGGTGCCATTCTATCCTGCACCTTCCCTCCTCCCCATGCACCTCCTGTGCATTTCACCAGGTCAGGGGTATGAACTGTGACAATTTTTTTTTATAGTTTCAACCACATTTGGGCTGGAGGGCTGCAGCTCGGCCTACCCCCACGCTTCTCGCCTTCACCACATGGGACAGTTGGCTGTGTACACCTGCTTGTTTTTGGCAGCCTGTGGTGTGTTTGTTGATATGCTCACTGCCTCAGTTACTGGAGGAGCCCACCACAAGATGCCTCGGGGATGGGGCAGCCCTGGGAGTGGGGCCCAGGGAGAAGCATCAGCTCTTACAGATTTGCTGAGTGACAGCTGATCTCAGGTGCTACACCTCAGGTGCTTTGGAGTCTGTTTTATGGTTCTGTTTCCCCCAGCATGTTTCTCAGAAGCAGCCATTTTCCTTGTGCCTACTCCCAGAATACGACTGCCCCCTCCTTCCCACTGTCCCCCGCCCCCACGGGAAAGCCTGGTGAAGAAGGACAAACTTGGGGTAGCGATCAGACAGATGACCTCCTATCTATATGTCTTTGGATAAGTTATTAACTGTTCCACAATCTTGGTTTCCCTTCTGAAAATGGGACAAAGAATACCCAGCTCTGAGGACGCCTCAGGATTAAAAGGCAATCAGTCAACTGCCCAGCACCATTCGTGGCACAAACAGATATGGGGAATCACAGTTCCTTCCCTTTCTTCCTCCAAGTGTCCAGGCTCCAGGGCTTCTCTACTCCATGTCTCCCCATCCCCTGTCACTGAGTAGGGGTGTTCATCTCAGCTCAGCGTTAAGGGATGTGGGGGCGGGTGAGGGGGAGATGACCATATTTTCCATTAGTTATTAGACACCGTGCTGGACACGTTAGGCATTATTTCACTTATTAGGAAGAAAATATGTTGAAAATGGTGATGACTCAGGTCTGCTCTAAGCTTTCTCACCACCCTCTGTGCCTTGGACCTCAGAGACTCGGCCTCCATGCTCTGTCCTTCACTGGACTTCTCTCTTTTGTTCCAAACTTGGCTGTGGAGTGACATATGACCCCATTTTCCCTTCCTGGTGGTGCCCACAGCCAGCATGCAGACCCTTTCTCAAAGAGTTTCACAGACAGGCTTACAAAGGAAATGATACAAGTTTCAGAATCTTATAGGACTCTTGTGGTTGTGGTCTGGATTCTGCCCCTTTTTGGAGGTGGCCTTGGGAAGCCCCTTCTTGCCCTGCATCCATTCTCAGGGATGGGGGTCCCCAGTCTCTTGCTTCTCCTCTACATTGCTTCCCCAAACTCCTCCACCAGCCTCCCCCAGCATAGAGGCCTGCAGAACATTCAGGTTGCAATAGGGGCTTTAGAACTTCCTGAGACATTGACATTTTTGAGGACATCCAGCCTGGGCAAGGAAGTCCCCTTGGGGAATTTCCTCAAAATGGAATTTGGAAATTCTACATCTTAGTCATTCCTCATAGAGGCAGCTTTCATGAGCAGTGAAAACAGCAAGGGACTGGGAATTAGGACCCGAGTTTGAGTCCCATCCCAGCCTAAAACCTTTTTTTAGCCCAGTGATTTTAGGAGGTCGCTTTCCCTTTGTGGGCCTCAGTTTCCTTATCTAGGAAATTGAGGTATGTCAGTATTATTTCTGAAGGCTTTCTCAGTCAAAAGATATAAGACTAACGGAGGACTTTGGGGGTAGGTATCCTGTTGCCCCTAAAACCGGCTCACATCACCTCTCCCCCCCCCCCCCCCCCCCCCCACCCCCCCCCCCCCAAACCCCGGCCCACCCCCCCCCCCCCCCCCCCCCCCACCCCAGGCAAGATGGAAGGGTCATCAGGCCTCCTTTCCCTCCCATCCTTCCAAGGCCTGGGACTCAACACTTGGTCCGTCAAGTCCTTCCCCAGGCAGTGCTGCATTTATCCACGTGCTTACCACTCTATCCTTTGACGACTCCATGCTCTCCTCTCTTTCCATTCCTCCACCCATCCCTCTACTCATCCACTCATTCACCTCTGATCTGTGCCATTTAAAATTCATTGTAAGTACAGGAAATAACTTTGGCTCATGTAAGCAGGAAGGTAACATATACCGGGGGTAATGTTGAGTGGCTTGTAGGATGGATAGAGCCTTGGTGAGCCTGACTTGGAAAAAGAGTAGTAGGAAACCAGAAAAGCTCTGGGTGTTTGGGCAGTAGGTATTACCTGACCATCTCATCAGGGTACCACTTTTGAAATAAATGTACTCCAGCCATTCTTCCTACCCACATCCCCATCTACTAAGGATTCACAGACCTCAGGGAGAAAGGATGACCACCCAAGCTTGTGTCATTTTCTTGCTTCTTTGCTGGGAGAAGATAGAGCACCTGGTTTGCGGTACCCCTGAAACTGCCTACCCTGGGAGAGAAGTAATTCCGTGAAAGGATGTCAACGTGATATTTGGAAGGGGTAATGGATGCCGTGTAGAAAAGTGAAAATAATCAAAGAAACAAATTCAACCAATACTCCACCCACACATTGACCCATCCATCCATCCACCCATCCACCCTTCTGTCCTTTCAGCCAACTGAGCAATGCACCTTTGTTGAGGACCCATCCCACTTCCCAGGCCATGCCAGGCACTTAGATGTAGTGCAAAGCCACGCATCAGAAACACCCAAGAGTCTCCTTAGAAGGATGTATGTATGAAGCTAGAACAAAGATGAGGATCCAGGGAAAGGAATTTATGTACATCCGTGTGTTGCAGGGTCCCAAACAACATTGCTAGGGGGCACAGGGACTCATTCTAGTTGTGGGCAGACAAGGGATGGTTTTTTGTGGGGGCCTCATCCACTAGGAGATTGCTTATTGTGGGGGCAGAACAGTGTGTGGCCAGATTAGACACCAGAAAACCTGGGTCCACCTCTAGTCCCTGCTCCTTCAGAACAGTAGAAAGGTCATAGCCCCTTTTCCTTATCTATGACATGGGAGGAATGAATGTAAGACTTCCTGCCTTGCCTAAACCAGAGAACTGCTGTGGAAGGCAAATGAGTTAAAGGATGCAAGGAACTTTCTAAGTACAGGGGCAGAGCATTGTTTTCACCATGCTTGCTTCTATTTCCAGAGTGACTGATGATACCACCCACGACTCATGGGTGACTCTCACTTCTTTCACGCCTTCACTGTCCACCACCAAGCAGTAACCATGGAGAGAGTCCGTTGAGTTTTTCAGTTCCTTAGTCTGGTGGATGAATGTCCACCCCAGAGAAGTGGAAAATCAAGGCTCCAAGTAAGCTGGGCCCCAAGTAAGCTGGAAACACCAGCTGGGGGAGTGTGTATGTGTGGGAACAGGTCCTGGTTTCCTGTGGGTGGGAATGAAATGACAAGTGGAAGCCCAAACCATGTGGGTGGCCCAATTATTTTCAGCTCACAGTGGGAAGGAGGTGGATTCAAGTCAGCACAGGAGACCATAGCTATGACCAGTGGGGAAGCATGCATGGGCTGGGGGAATGGGACCTGGATTACAGGGTTCTAGGCCAGGACTCTGGGTGAGGCATGTCAACTCTCTACGCATGTTTTCTTTTCTGTAAAATGGGTGGCTTGCCTGCAGGGAGCAGCCTGTTGGTAGTGCTGACTCATCTTTGTCACTTGCTGTCCTAGGATGAATGTCTGGGCCAGGCGTGGGCTTGCCTGTCTGCCCCTCAGCTCCTCTTTTCCAGCTGAGAGTCTTTTCCTCATATAAAAATCACTCCCTGTGCTGCCTTTCATTGGCAGTGGATGACACATTGCTACAGCCTTTATGGAGGGAGAGAAGTTGGCAAAATCTATTCAACACCTAAAAGCACATGTTGTATTTCATAAGTTCTCTCTAGCAATCCCACATCTAGGGATTTATCTTACACATATACTTGCATGTAAATGTGAGTACATGATATTCATGGTTTGATAGTAATGAAGATTAGAGACAATCTCATTGACCATCAGTAAAGGATTGATTAATTCTGGCACTTCCATATACTGGAATGTCAGGCAGCTGCTAAAAAGAGTGAAGTAGCTCCATACATGCAGAAATGGAATGATCTCTAAGATACACTAAGTAAAAGAAGCAAGGGACAGAACGGCTTATGTAGTATGCTATGCATATGTAAAAACAAAACACAAGACTCAGCTATGCTTATAAATGCCTAGATGCAAACTGCTAACAGTTACTTTCCTTTCTGGTTAGGAACAATAATGGGAAGGCAGCAGGGAAACAGGGGTAAGAGGCAGACCTCTTTTTTATTGTCTGTTTTTTGTATCTTTAGAATTTTATGTCATGTGAATTTCTGATCTATTTGTAGTCATCTGACAGGCGGTGCTCAGATGTCTGGGGAAAATTCCCATGGAGTTTCCAGTCCCAGACGTAGAACTTATTTTATCCCTCCGTCCAGTGAGAGTACCAGGCCTCGCTGTGGGACTTTCTGAGGTGGGTTGCCTCACCCAGGGGGTTCTCTCTGTACCAGCCTCACTCCAAGCCCCAGGACACCCTTCAGAGAAGTGGGTTTTAGAATCACATGTTGACACTGAAAATACAGCCTTATGTGCCTTTCCCCAAAGGTGGTGACATTTGATCCCCCTTTGTAGGGTAGAATAGGTCATTATCTCCTCTGACTGAGACTGTCTCATAGTGGAAACAGCAGGAGCCTTGTTGTTGCTCAGGCTTTGGTTCGAATTCCAGCTTCTGCTTCTTGCACTGTGGAAGCTCCAGGAACTCCATCTTGCTGGATGGTTCCCTCCTCTGTGAAGCGGGCTGACTGCTACAGAACTGAGGGGACGGAGGAGAGGAGATGAACTTATTGTATAGAATGCTTGGCATGCAGTGGGTGCTCAGGAAATGGTCGCAGTGAAGTGAGGTCACTTCAACCAGCTGGACCCCTTACCATGGAAGAGGGAAGAAACAATAATGGTTGGAACCAGGCTCTTCTTAGCAAACACTGATGGGCCTCCTGGGCTTGGCCCCTTGGCCAGTAAAGGTAGAAAAGGTATAGTGCCTGTATGCCAGGGGTGTATGTTGATCAGATAGATGGTCTGGGCGAGCCTCACGTTTGCAGCTTGGGAGAGAGAGAGAGCCTGTCTGCAGAAATGAGGTCTGGAGACAGTGAAGTCTGCCCGAGGTGACTGTCAGATGGACTTGGCACTGGGGTTTGCAGTGGGGGCTCTCTTGTCAGAGAAGAGGCTGACTTGGGAAGGAGCCGTGGTCATGGAGGAAGGGGCCTCGGACCAGCAGTGACCCTGAGAGCAGCCTCCCCCACTCTCAAGGGTTCACACCTCCTGTCTCCACAGATAACCTCGCAGCGTGGGAATTGTTCTGAAGATGGGTTCACCTCCCAGCTGTGGAAACCTAGCTCTTTCTCCCAGGATAAGCAGTGGTGGGGAGCATGGGCCTTTAGAGTAAGGCAAGCCCGGGGCTAAATTCTTGCCTGGTTGTTGATTCACTTAGTGACTGTTACTCAATGTTGCTGTCTTGGTTTCCTGTTTGTGAAATGGGGATAATAATATTACCTACTGTTCACTGTGAAGATTCTAAGAAATGTGTGAGGCATCACAACAGTGCTGTTTTAGTAGAGCTGGCTAAAGTTGAGCTGGCTGGTCTAAAATGAGGGCAAAAATCTGAGGGAGGGAATTACTCTTTGGCTTAGGGGGAAACATGCTTCATGGGTACATTTCCTTATAAAAGGGGAGACCCCTTACGTTACCCCACCTTCCCCTGCATTGCCTAGAGAGGGCAAAATTGTTCTGCACAAGAAGGAAACCGGACTGGGAGTTGTTCCTGGTTAGTGTGAGAGCCGGTGTGGGGTTATGAGGGAGAAGAGGAGAGATGTGCAAGACCCCAGTCTTGGGGGAAAAGATCAGGCTGGGGGAGAGGAATTCCTTCTGGCAGGGAATGGCCAGGGAATTTTTAAGGGAGGGATTTTAATGGCTAATATCCTAGTTCAAGTCCTCACCTAAATTATTCTGTGCTACATTCATGTTCCATCTTATTCAGAACTCATCCTATGCCCAGATTTCCAGTGAACATCTGTTGATGCCCAATAGCCGTACATCAGTGTTTTTGGGGGGTAATGAAGGGACTAGGGCCCTGACCCATGTGGGGTGAGACAGCATGCAAAGAAATGGAGGATCAGTGGAGGTGGAGGTTGGGGTAAGGGATGCCAGGGTCGGACAAAAGGCTTCAGTTTTCCCTGTGGATGTGGATGGGGTGTAACTCATCCCTGCTTGCGCCATCTGAGATGAAGAATGGAGCAAGTGTTTTTTGATATTCTGGTGAGGCTCCTGACGACCCCATTGCAGCAGCTGCCAAATGGGTAACTTAGAAAAGGTGGAGGACATGCTTGATTCAGGTTGATGAGGGCTGGATGGGGCTGAAGCAGCAGGGGAGGGACCACAGGCCCTGCCACCCCCAGAGAACAAACCACCAGTTTCCCTAGCCATAGCACCCTGACAGTCAGGAGGGTTCAGGGGCAAGGCAAGATGAGCCACATCCCATTGCAGCATCGGCTGAAGCTGGCAGGATGAGAACCTTGTCCCTCACCCCCAACCAGGGCCACAAGGCAGCTTCAGTGGCCCCTGCATCCTGAAGTCATCATGGGAGGTAGGAGACAGCCCTGACAAGGAGTCTGAACTTCACACTGGCTGTATTTCCCTGAAGCGCCACTGCTCTATTCCAGTGGAGATGGTTTCCCTTAATTGTCATTGTTTAAGTGTTTCTTCCACCATTCCAGTGTGATCAGGTACTGAAAATACTGAGAACTTTTTTTTAAGGGTATGTAAGTTGTAACATGTACATTTTTGACACCGCCCCATGACTGATGCTGAAGCAGCGCCACCACTGCCACATAAACACTCACCACCGTCCCATAAAGAAACCACCCTCTCATCTCGCAGACTCTGGCTGCTTTGTAGCCTCAGCACTGTGGACACTTAGACCCCCAGGATCTCTCTTCAAACCCTGTTCATGCTTCCAGAAACAAGGGGGAAATCTCTGACAGCGGTGACTCTCCCTTGTGTCCTGCAGCTGTCCTTTGATTGCTTCAAACCTCTTAAGAAGGCTTGATTTTCCCCCAGGGACCAGGCAGGAAATGCTCAGAAAGTAGGATGTGGAACTGTTTTCTTAGAAAAAAAGAGAGAGAGAGAGAAGTAGAAAACAGAGGCTGAGGCTAAGTCACAGTGAGGAGGGGCTGAAGCTTGGTCCATGGGTATCCGACTGTTTGGATTTTTATTTTTTTAATTAACATATGATGTATTATTAGCCCCAGAGGTACAGGTCTGTGAATCATCAGGCTTACACACTTCCCAGCACTCACCATAGCACATACCCTCCCCAGTGTCCATAACCCAACCACCCTCTCCACACCCCCTTTCCCCCCAGCAACCCTCATTTTGTTTTGTGAGATTAAGAGTCTCTTCTGGTTTGTCTCCCTCCCGATCCCATCTTGTTTCATTTTTTCCTTTCCTACCCCCCAACCCCCCCACTTTGTCTCTCACATTCCTCATATCAGGGAGATCATATGATAATTGTCTTTCTCTGATTGACTTACTTTGCTTAGTATAATACCCTCTAGTTCCACCCACGTCGTTGCAAATGGCAAGATTTCATTTCTTTTGATGGCTGCATAGTATTCCATTGTGTGTGTGTGTGTATATACATATATATATATATATACACCACATCTTCTTTATCCATTCATCTGTTGATGGACATCTGGGTTCTTTCCATAGTTTGGGTATCGTGAACATTGCTGCTGTAAACATTCGGGTGCATGTGCCCCTTTGGATCACTACATTTGTATCTTTAGGATAAATACTCAGTAGTATGATTGCTGGGTCATAGGGTAGCTCTATTTTCAACTTTTTGAGGGACCTCCATGATGTTTTCCAGTTTGCATTCCCACAAACAGTGTAGGAGGGTTGTTTGGATTGGTTCTTAATTGTTCTGTAGCACTTGTCCTTCCCCACTTCTATTAAATGGGTGTAACTTCAGACAGTTCTTTCCTCAAGGCTTGTTGGGAAGTGTAAGTGGGATGACATGAAGATTTTACCAGCACATTGTCAGCACTCAGTACAAAATAGCTCTTATTATTATGATTATTGTTTCTCACCCTCTGTACTTCCCCCCCCTTACACCGAATTTTTCCATCAGTGAGAAGGTGAATAATAGGGCCATTAAGGTTCTCTACTCTGAGGAAATAGAAACTTTACCATTGGAAGTGAGGGGCTGCCACATGGAAGCAGGGATCCTTCTGAGTAACACATTTTGGGCAGTCAAATGTCAAAGCAGCATGACCTTTCTACCTCTCCTACCCCCTGCCCCCTTGAACCATCTCTGCCACTTACTAGCTGTCAGACTAGCAAATGGCTTCACTCTTCTGAATGTATTTCCTTATTGGTAATATAGGGATGGGTACAATGTATGACATAATGTGGTGGGGAGAATTAATTGGCATAGTCTGTGTAATGGGCCCTGCAGAATGCTTAGCCCATGGCAAGCTCACAATACATGGGGCCCCCTCCACTAAAATAATGAAGCTTGTCTGGTCAGACCAGCAACCTAGGCGTCCTCTTGACTTTTCTCCCTCTCACACCTTTCCTAGGTCAGGATTCCCTAGAAGTGGCCATGAAATAGGACGTGATGGCAAGTAGTTTATTGGGAGGTAATTCCAGAAAGTTCCAGTAGGAAAAGCTGAAGCCAAGGAAGACCCGAGGCAGAGTTGCATGTGCTTGCCATAGAGGGTTTGGCCCGGAGTTATGTGGCCTAGATGAAAACACCAGCTGGGCCAGTTAGATTCCTCTGTTGGGGCCTTGGAAATCAGCAGAGAGACTGGGCAGCGGGAGCATGGGACCCCAGATGCTAAGCCAGGGGTATAGCCCACAGGGAAATAGCCCACAGGGCCCTCAGGGAGGGCTGGATCAGCACTGACATGTCCCATTTGGGGGTTTGGAGCCAGACACACACTTGAATTCTGGCTTGTTCACTTGCTAGTGGTGTGAGCTGAAGCAAGTTGATTTAAACCCCCTGATTTCCCCGTGGTTTTTCTTAGGTCTCCTATGACTATAATCTCTGCCTGCAAAGTGGAAGTTAGGGTAAGGTGACACGTGTAGCCTGCCTGACACGTAAAGGATGTGTTTTCTTTTTCATTTCCAACCATCCCACCTCTTGCTGGACAGTGACAGGGTTACAGGGTCAGAAATGAGTTGGGGAACAGATGTTCCACAGGAAGTGACAGGGAGAACTCCACTAGAAAAAGGGAAGTGGAGGCCCTTCTCTGACTCAGAGTGTCCACTTCGGGGTTCCGAGGCAGGATTGGGAGGACAATTCCCTGCCATTGTGAGATGTAAGCAGGCAAGCTCAGAGCTTGCTCTCCAGAGGGTGGGGGATTTCTGGGGGGCAAGAGTGCCCCCTTCCTCTGGAGGCTGGCAGGGGTTCTGTTCTGCTGTAAGGCAAGAAAGGACGTGCGTAGGCATCCTACCAGTCCTGCAGCCAGCAGCCACAGGCTTCCTGCTGAGCCCAGGAGGGAGGCAGCTAGAGGTCCCACTGTAGTTCAGCCTCAGGATGGGGTGTGGGATGTCTGTGGTCAGACCAGAGTCACAGGGAAGCCACAGTGGGAACAACCTCAGCTGAATACTGCCTCCCTCCTAGGTTTCCACTCCAGGGACTCAGGTAACAAACACTTAATGAGGATTATACAAGGAAAACACTAACCTAGAAAAGATCCGAGTCATTATAACAGATTCAATTAATGTAGAAGTACCCAGAGTTGTAGCTGGAATCAGAGTCTACAAACTGAGGTTCATAAGAAAGAAAATTTTACCCTTGTAACTTAGTTTGATGTATCTTTGTATCCTGCTCTTTTGCTGGCCTGGTGGGAAGCTTTAGCCTCAGCCTTTCTGGGGTGCACCTGGGTGTTTGGAGAGCCCATATGATGATCTGTCCCCCCAGGTTACTGCTGAGGCTTCCTACCTGGGGTTAGTATGGTCAGTGGGTCTGATGGCATGCTGAAGGTATGGGGCTACATTTGAGGACATGGAGAACTTCCCCAGGGCTGCTGTGGTCCACCTACCTGGACATTGTCCATAGCCCTTTCTCTTGGGGTCTTTCTGCTTCCTTGGCATGCTGCTGGGGTGCCCATCCCTTCAGACCAAACCAGGACTCTCTTTGGCTGGGAAGAAATCCACAGTCCTTAATAACTCTGGTGAAGACATTAAAAAAGATCACTTTGAATCCTCTTTTATCCTTTCTGCAAAGGATAGGCTTAGGCTTTTGGAACACAGAGCCAAAGAGACTCATAGTTTAATCACTGCCTTGTGTCATGTCTCCCCTGAGACGGATGGATGAGCTGTGTGGTGTGGCTGGTCTGCCTGAATGAAGAAAGGGAAGAGGAGATAAAAATAGGAAAATACCTCAAAAATGTCCAGAGAATGAAACTTGGAAGCCTGTCTTCCAGCAGTAATTCCTTAGCCAGCGGAAATGTCTGTGAGCAGTCTGTCCCGCATTTCCATGCATGCATATTTGGTACTCTGAGTTAGTCTCTAAGGGTGTAATGTCCTCTACATCCAGGGGGATTTCTCTACCTCCTCCCCAATACCCACTTCACCATTTAAAAAATGCTGGGCTAGGGAGCAGTAGAGGAGAGCCTGACAATCAGGTCTGGTTCATCTGCCCCCTCTGCACAACCCTGGCTTTTTTCCTGATAGACACGGAGATCCCAAGGGAGCAGCATAAAATTACTTTTCAGCTTTGCCACACCCCTAGTTCTACAAACCTCCAGGTCCTTATTAAAACAAACAAACAAACGAACTGGGATGCTTGGGTGGCTCAGTCCGTTAAACACCCCACTCTTGATCTCAGCTCAGGTCTTGATCTCAGGGTGGTAAGTTCAAGTCCTGTATTGGGCTCCACACTTAAACAAAAAACTATTGAGGATTCTAGTATTATAATGAGGGGAAGGTCACCATAGGTTGCTTCTGACTTCTCTGTATAAGCCTTCCTGACAAATTGTACAATCTTTGATATTTGAGCCCGGCCTGAAGGGGTCAATGGCTTGGTCTTTGGTTTTCCTGCAAAGGTTTCCAGGGTGAGCCCTGCACTCGACCTCAAACCCAAACCACAGAAATTAGGAACTCACTCCACGCCTGTTGCCAACTCCAATTTTTAACCTCCAACACCTGCACAGACTCTTGTGCTCACAACTGAATTTTAAACATTTTGTCTGGAGTTTATAGCTTTTCTTTGTAGAATGTGGTATCCATTTATTAGATGTGTTTGGTGTGCCATTCACTAGGCTGGAAGCGGAACCAAAGGTGACAAGTTTACTAAATTAGGTTTCTTGGTGGGTTCTAGCAAATAGTACAAAGTTTCCATTTGCACTCCTCACTGTTACCTTTGCTCTGCTTTGTTCTTTGTAGAATTTATCACTGCCTGATGTTGTGAATATTTGTGTATGGTCTCTCTCTCTCCCTACAAACATGTAAGCTCTGTGAGAGTAGGATCTTTATCTGTTGTGCTTTCGTGGGGGCCGAGAACCTCCGCTCCCTGCACAAGGGGGGAAATCAGGGAGATGGGAAGGTGTGGGCACCAGGAAGAGCCATCTCAGCAGCTGAGTGTATTCATCATGCACAAGCGTGATCTTGCTTCTTGGACAAGACCATGTGGGTGAGCCCTTTAAGGAATCACAGGGGCTAGTCATTGTGGTTCTTAACCACTGGGTGGCACTGCCCACTAATTTTCTCAAGATCAAGTCAGACTAGACCAGCTTTGCAGTGGCTGCAAACCCTCACCCTCCAGGACCCAGCTTGACATGCCATCTCCGTGGTGGCACTTCCTGACCTGATGCCCTGACTCACAGCCTACAGGGCTCCTCACATGGACTCCTGAACACACCTTCTGCCCAGCCAGCCCAAGGCGTTTGTGTGAATTTCATGCATAGACATTTAGTCAAACCTACTAGGTGCAAAAAGTGAATTCAGAGTGGTGGTCCCTGCCTCCAAGGCAGCCTTTTTAAAGTGAGTTCAAAGACATGCACTGGATAATGGATTCACTTCTTTCCTTTGCATCTAGGATGGTGCTAGCTATCCATCACCCTTGGGAGAAATGAGAAAATAGTCCCTCAGATCAGCTGTGTTCTGTGTTTCAGATGAGAAGCGCCATCTTACAGAGTCTGGGGCGGCGGGGAAGGCTCCTTTTTGGGAAGAACACAAGGGGGAGAGGGAGGGAAGTTCTGAGTGTGTGCTTAGGGTGAAAGCAACTGTGCTCACAAATGGCTTTTGATCCTGCCCTTTATGACTTGGTCCTTTCCCCCAGCTACTCCTCTGCTATAAGGGGCAATGTGGGAACTGAGAATCGTCCTCTTTCCCTTACAGTGAGAACCTGCTGCGAGCATTCTTTCTCTGACATGGGAGCCCTAAGAGCTGACTCTGCTATGAACCAGGCACAGGACTAGACACTTGGCATATGGTAACTGGTGTGATTTTCCTAATAACCTGCAATTGTAGGTGTTTGTTTTGGTCTCTGTTTTATAGAACAGGAAAGTGAAGCTCAGAGAGGTTGAATACTTTTTAAAAAGATTTTATTTATTATTTACTTGACAGACAGAGATCACAAGTAGGCAGAGAGGCAGGCAGAGAGACAGGAAGGGAAGCAGGCTCCCTGATGAGCAGAGAGCCCAATGTGGGGCTCCATCCCAGGATCCTGGGAACATGACCTGAGCGGAAGGCAGAGGCTCTAACCCACTGAGCCACCCAGGCGCCCCAAGGTTGAATACTTTGCACATTCACACACAGACACGCTCTAAATTCTTACATTAAAAAAAAATCCTCCCTTGAGCCCATTCCTGCTTCTGGTTCCAACCCTAAGTTCTGTTTCCCTTCACAAAATAGCTGTTAGAAGAGTTACCCATGTAGGGTCCTGGTCCCTACTTCTATAGCCCTGTTCTCTCACCCCTTTCGGTTGGACTTCTGTCAGTGCTAGTCCAGGTCACCGGACATTCATGGGTCAAATCCAATGGCCATTTCTCTGCTCTTCTTTTACTTCTGGCTACACTCATCATGTTTGATTCCTCCTTCTTTCTTGAATTATTTTCTTTTGGCCGGCAGGTCACCACACTGTCTTGGATCTCCTGCTGCCCTCCTGGCTTCTCTCCCTCCCATTTCTGTGTGGCTCCTGCTCTGATCTATCTCTAAAGGGACCCCAGAACCCCCTGCTCATCACCTTCCTACCTGACCCTGTCTGGTCCCATGGCTTTACTCTGGCATTCCATACTCACAACCAACTCCCTGCCCAGGATGGCTACACAGATACCTAACAAGTATTTCAAAATTGTCATGTCCCTATCCTGATTCCACTCCCTAACTTGCTTGCCCCCCAGACTTCCCCATTTCTAGAACTTGTGCCAACATCCACCTACTTGCTCAAGCCCAAATCTTTCTCGGTATTTCTTTTCAGGTCTGCCCCCTAAGCATTTCCTTAATCTGCTCCTTTTCCCCTACCTCCACCACTTCCCCCCAGCTACCATCATCTGTGGCCTGGATCGCTGCGGGGTTGTCCAGACAGGTCTCCCTTGCCTCCAGGAATCCATGTCTGCAGAGCAGCCAGGTTTCTTTAAACAGATGGATCAGATGATGCTCTGTGGCTGCTTAACACCATCCCTAATGGCTTCCCACCTCCCCTGACTTAAATCACACTCCCCTTACTCGGCTCCCAAAGTACCCTGTCCTACTCTCGCCTTCCTGGTTGCTCATCCACTGTCCTGGCCATATGCTACAGCCACACTGCTCCCGCTCCCCCAGCTGGTTCCTGCGCAGTACTTTGCATTGGCCGTGACCCTTGCCTGGGAAACTTCATTCCTCATGTGATCGTCATTGAGCCATCAGGTCGCACTTCACCTCCTTGGTGAGGCCTTTCCTCACCACCAGTCTGAAGGAGCCACCCTGGGCACATCCCTGGATCTTGAGAACTGCTTGGGAGTCCTTTCACTACCCGCCCCCCCACTTCTACTGCCTGGGGCAATCCAAAATTTCTGCAAGACTTCTGTGACTTTCCAAGGACTGACTTCCCACCTCTCAATCTCTAATTCCTTGTTCTGGGGCGCTGGCCCTGTCTCACTTCCATGTGAACCTCACCAGGGAGTGATCCCCCTTCTCACTTCCCCCCAAATCATTCACATCAAGTATTCTGGGAGCTGCATAATTGATGGGACTCTTGAGGGCTTCAGGGAGGAAGAAGGTCCCACTGTTCACTGGCCCCAGCTGCTTCCCCAACCACTCTCCCCAACCCTCTTCTGGCTCTCAAAGGCAACACGGTCCCTTCTCTTGGTTCACCCCTCCCCCTGGTCTTGGCCCCAGTCTGTAGTCCTGTCCTGGGGGACTTTCCTGTCTTAACTGGGGTTACTGACACATTTCCTTAACAGAGGTTGTTTCCTCCATGAAAAGAGTTCTTGCTCTAGCTGTTAAGAGAGTAACATTTCAGGGAGATCATGTGATACCATTTTATTATAGTGCTTGTACCAGACCCTGTAGCTGGGGATTGTCACAACAGCCTTGTAATGGGTCAGCTCCATTTTGCAGACGGGGAAATTTGGCTCAAAAAGGAAAAGGCCATCACTGGTAAACACCAGACTCTGGAGAGATGCACCATCCCTCCGTGCGTCTGCCCTTTGTTTCCTCAAAACTTCTTGGCAGCAATCACAGGATAACCACACGGAGGTCAGGGTCTCAGGGTCCCAGATCATGGAAAAGGAGGCTCTTAGGTATTGCTCTCTTTGTGGGGTGGATCTAGTTTTCCCCATACTCACACAATCCTCAGCCTCATGGAGACCAGAAGCTTCTTCTGCTTAACATATATCTCCCAGTTCTAATGCCAGGTCTGCCGATGTCTCGTAGTGTGGCCTTGGGCGAGTCGCTCTTTCTTCTCTGAACTGTGGTTCCCTTATCTCACAATGAGAGAAAGTCCTATGTCCTACGTAGTTCTGTCCTACATCCTACGGTCTTAAAGGAAAGTCAGATGATAGAATAATAAGGCTCATCTACTGACCACTTACTCTGTGCTAAGCATTCTCCTAATCCTCTCCACGTCCAGAGGTAGGTCCTGTTATTTGACCTATTTTATAAGTGTCAAAACCGAGGCTTTTTAAGGATTTCGTAGTTGCCCAAGGTCTCGCAGTAAATGGCAGAGTTGGGATTTGAACCTAGATTTTGCCTTTCTGAATTTGGAGTCAATGCTTTTAAACCATTGCATCAACTCTGTCCTGCTAATCCTAGTTCAGGCTGCTGACGACTCTCCACTAGTCACTCACACACGCGCATCGATGTATGTCCCCTCTTGTGGGGAGAAGGTATGCTAACCCAGCTTATTTTCAAAGGCCATTCTGGAGGCAAATAGCATTTCTAACTGGCCTGTCGAAGCTGGCCTCAGGACATCCATCATCTGGTCCAAATCCTCATGGGGCAGTGAATGAATGCACAGAGAAGGGACATGTGGCCAGGCCTCTTACCACATTTAAATTCTCTTTGTACTCCCCAGAATTGCTTTCTCATGTTCATGCCTTCCTGTCCCACCCACTGGTCTCCCCATGTTGCTGTGTGTGGTCGTCACCTGTCCTGAGGCAAAGGCCTTTCTCTGACATAGTGAAAATGACCCACTATTACAGGCATTATTTTCCGCCACCCACCCCCCCCCCCCCCCCGGCAGTCAACCACCTCCATCTCACAAGGCTGACAGTCATGTGAGCTGGTTGGCTTATGTGGATGAGGTCTTTGATTTAGGAGGGTCAGGGCTGGCAGATCATTGTGTGTCCCCAGTGAGGGGGTCCTTTGTGTTTGTGCATGTGTGTTTAAAGCCAGGCATCTATGTACCTTGAAAAGACTAGGAATAGCTCTCTTTAAAAACAATTGAATGCTCCAAAGGACAGTACTTCCAGTGCTGTACTGTTAGGAGTTTCTGGCAAGCTTTATATGATGTGCTAGGATGGGACTTTGACTTTGTATATAGACTTTCAATTAGGTTTTCAGACTGACATCTCACCTCTGAACTCGGATGGACCCAGAGGGAGAGGGAGAGGGAGAGAGAGAGAGAAAGAGAGAGAATAAACATTTCCTTTCTAGCTTGCCAGGATCCTGGCCCTGGCCTGTGCTTCCTGTTTTCAACCCCATCCCCATCCTGTCATTTAGGCTTTGAACTCTGGTTCCCTGACTTTGACCCTCGTGCTGGCTCAGGACTTTGAAACTTCCTGCTGCCTTGGGTGTACATGCTGAACTTGTCCTGGCTCCTGTGTCAGGCTAAGCCCTGCCACCCCTCCATGTCCACTTTGGTCTCTGGAAACAAAGGCCTGGGCCTGACTGCATTGTATTTGTTAATGATTCTGGCCTCCCTGGGCTGTGGGCTACTAGAAGGAGGCTTTTGCTCATATTTAGCCATTAACTCCTCAGCTCCGACAGCAAGAAAGCTGGAGAGAAATCCCTAGATCAAGGAGCAGGAGCTTCCAGGAGGTTCTAACACAGGCTCCCTGTGAGGGACAAGGGCAGGAAGCATGTAGGTCAGAGCCTCGGACCCTTACTTGCCTCTGAGCTCCTGGCTAGAGATTGATAATCATACAAGTTAAAGTGCTTGTGGTGCATGTAATAGAACCAAGATCCACTAACTCTGGCTAATGTGAAGGAAAGGGGCATGGATACCAAGATACCCACTGATGGAAGAAAGGGTGATGTGGTGCATACACACAGTGCAACATTATTTGTCCTCAAGAAGGAATGAAGCCCCTGACAAGCCCTGCAGCCTGGGTAAGCCCTGGAGACACGCTGTGTGACACATGCCAGTGGCACAGCTGGGAGCTGAGATTCCTACTTCCCTCTCCGGTCTGGCCCCACCCGGGGAAAACCACATATCCGCATATTGGGGAATCTAACAAAACCTCTGTGACAAGGACAAAAACTATTAGCATGTGAAGTTTCCCACTCTGACCTGCTTTAAAAAAAACAAACACCAAACACTGTGTTTTAAAAGAAAAGAGATCTAGGGGCGCCTGGGTGGCTCCGTGGGTTAAAGCCTCTGCCTTTGGCTCAGGTCATGATCTCAGGGTCCTGGGATCGAGCCCCGCATCGGGCTCTCTGCTCGGCAGGGAGCCTGCTTCCCCCTGTCTCTGCCTGCCTCTCTGCCTACTTGTGATCTCTCTCTGTTGAATGAATAAATAAAATCTTAAAAAAAAAAGAAAAGAAGAGATCTAATAAAGGGATGAAGACGGACAGGGAAAGTCAAGAATTCTGTGTGGGTTTTAATGAGTCAGAGGCCTGAGAGGTTCTGGGTGGTTGGAAGCTGAGCATAATTATCTGGGATGGCTAGTGTGTGTGTGGGGTGAGGTGAGGTGATGAAAGAATGAGAAGGATGGGAAATAACGTATTTCTGTATATTAAGAATGCATTTCTTCCCCGTCTCCCTTAACTTTGGCATTTCCTCCAGAGATTGAGAACATGTTTGAAGTACATTTAATTAGCTTCTCTGATGGCGACTCTCATTCAGACCACATGCCTGCACACCATCCCCTCCCCACCTGCATTTTCATAGGACTGCTGCTTTCTTTCCCGAACCTGGACTCCCACCGAGGCCTGATGGTCATGGAGAGCCGTGGTGTTGTGGCCTTCCTATGGCCTAACACTTCTAACCTGGGCCAAGTTCCTGGGAGGCAGCAAAGGTATATTGGGATCCTTGATGTACTCTTGGACCCATTTGTTTTGGGGGTTGGCGCAGATCTCTCGGTTCTTTTTGGTGACAAAGCTGTGGAGGCAGAAGTAGATGGTCAGTGGTCATGGAGTGGGGCGGGGGGTCCAGTCCATGCACCCCCATTCCTAGCTCCTATGGGGCTCTCCTCCTACTCTTCGCTGCCTCCCCGGGCCCCCCCACCTGAATTCCCCCAGAAGGCCTCCCTGTCTGGGTTCTAGACCTCATCATCCCTGTTTCAGCCTGTTCCCCGCTCAGCCAAGATGGCTGCCATTTATTGGCCCACACAGCTCTAAGTGGCAAAAATCAAGAATTAAACTCAGGCCTGCCTGTGAGATTCAAAGCCCGAGTCCTTAATCACAACTCTGCTCCTTCTCTCACGGAGACTTCCTGGCTCTGTGCATCTCCTTCCCGCCCCGGGTTCCCCTCTCCCCTCCACAGAAGTGTCTGCAGGGAATGCTTACATGATTGCTGGCAGGTAGCAGTTGAGGGCCTTTCTGTATCCCACCACCATTTTCCTTGGCATTACTTTCTCATGATGCTTCAGGCAGCAGGTGTGAGAACTGTTCAATGACTCAGGACTTTCTGAGGGAATCACATTGAAAGCTGAGCCAAGCATGTGTAAAGGGAGCCCACGGTTGCCTACCTTCACCTCCCATCCCTTGCATTCCACACCTCCGATGGCAAAGCCATCTGTTAGCAGGGGCTGATGATAGCTTGATGGGTAACAGAGAAAGTGAAAAAAGGGGTGGGGAGGACACACTCGTAGAACCTTCAGCCTCTGAATTGAGCTTCATTGAGTGCAAATGCCTTGGTTATTCACCTTTGCTGGTGAACAGGGCTTGGTTTGGCAAACATGAATCGGGGTCCTATTATATGCCAAGCTCTCAGGGGGCAAAAAACATGAGGAAGCCACAGTCACAACTCTTGAGTATCTCCTAGTCTAGTCAGGGTGAAAAGGGAAAGTGAAGAGGTAAATGCTACAGTGAATGTGGTCTGCGATAGAACAGAATTTGACACAAGGTGCTTTGGAAACAGAATGAGGGATGCCTAACCCAGCCTGGGTGGCTGCGGAAGAAGTCCCATAGCACTTGATGCCTGGCTTGATTCTTGAAGGCTGAGCAGGACTGACACAGACAAAGGGGTTGTGGGGTCTGGAAGAAAGAACGGTATGAAGGTCCAAAGGTGGGGGAAACTGTGGGGGAGCACCGTGCAGTTGCAGATGGCTGGAATGCAATGTGAGAAGAAAGACATAAGAAGAGAAGAGATGAAATTGGGGCGTATGGGTGGCTCAGTCGGTTAAGCTTCTGCCATTGGCTCAGGTCATGAGCCTGGGGTCCTGGATGGAGCCCATCAGTCAGGCTCCCTGCCCAGCGGGGAGCCTGCTTCTCCCTCTCTTTCTGCCCCTCCCCACGCCCGACTCACACACTCTCTCTCAAATAAATAATAATAATAAAAAAGAGAGATGAAATTGGGGTGGGGGATGATCAGCACACCTGAGCTGTGGGAGGGGAGTGTGGACTCTATCCAGAGGTATTAGAGGGGCTGACATCAGGGAGAGGAGGGTGAGATGAGCAATGAGCCAGAGAAGTTAGGGCAGGAAGAAAAGTGTTTGAATTTAGGCTTCGGGTCAGACATCTTGATAGGAATCTTGACTAAATGATTTGGATCACGGGTAGGTTTTATCTCTCTAGGTCTCCTCATCTATGAAACAAGGGTAAAAATATGCTTATATCCTAGGATCTGGGTGAGGGTTAGTTGAGAAAATGCTGGTAAAATCCTTAATTCAGAGTGTAGCACATAGAAAGTCTGTTAAGTGTTTTTTTTTAAAGATTTTATTTATTTATTTGATAGACAGAAATCACAAGTAGGCAGAGAGGCAGAGAGAGAGGAGGAAGCAGGCTGTCCGCAGAGTAGAGAGCCAGACGCAGGGCTCGATCCCACGACCCTGGGACCATGACCCGAGCCGAAGGCAGCAGCTTTAACCCACTGAGCCACCCAGGTGCCCCCTGTTAAGTGTTTTTTATAATTAGGAGCAGATGGTAGGAATGACCATTCTTCTTGCCTAGAAATGCCACTTTCCTGCCTCTCTTTGATGCTGACAGGATGCTGGCCTCGGTTGGTTGTTAGGACTGTGTTATTCTTGAGCTCTGGCTACTCATCAGTTTGGGATATCACAGAGGATGGCAGGCTGAGACCTTCCCCATCCCCTCAAACTGCAGAGTGCAAAACCCTTTGCAGCCTGACCCCTTGCTTCCAGCTGGTGGCCAAGACTGGAATATTACGAGAGTACCATTTCGCCCATCCATGCTTTGGGTGGTTCAGTTTCTCAAAAAGAGAAAATGCAGTGGTCTGTTTGACCTTTTCTAAGGGCATGATTACCTCCTGCCACCCACCAGTTGCAGCTCTGCTCATAGTGATGTCCATGACCCTGGTACTCAAAGCAAAGTTTACAAAGTTCAGGGGCATTTTGAGAGTGTGTGAGCAGATTCCATGGTGTGTGTGACCCTTGCTCCCCTGAGGGCTCATACAGGCAGTGTCTGGCCGACCATGTGCCCAGGGTAGCCTCAGAGAGAAAAGAAGGGCTGGGGCACCTGAAGGTGGGTATGTGGTCGCTTCCATAAACGGTGGTTGAGTCAGGGGTAGAAAGTGGGCTACACAAACCTTGTTTTCCATAGGTCCCAAGCCTCCCATGGCTCCAAAAGCTTTCCACCCCATCCTCTTTTTTCTATGGACTTTTCCTCCTTTTTTTTTTTTTTTTAAAGATTATTTATTTATTTATTTATTCGACACAGAGAGATCACAAGTAGGCAGAGAGCCAGGCAGAGAGAGAGAGGGGGAAGCAGGCTTCCCTCCAAACAGAGAGCCCAATGCAGGGCTTGATCCCAGGACCCTGAGATCATGACCTGAGCAGAAGGCAGAGGCCTAACCCACTGAGCCACCCAGGCACCCCAGACTTTTCCTCTTTTCTATGTGGACTTTTTCTATGGACTTTATGCCCATTCCCCAGACCTGGGCTGGGGAATATGGATAGAGGCCATGAAATCCTCGCACTGCACACCTGGGCATCCCACTGGGCCTTCTTTTGGCTGCCATGATAGTCCCAGAAATCTGTGCCAGACTCTGCAACGAAAGGGTGTCTAGGTTCAGAGTCCCCATTCCTGGGTGTAGCCGCCTCCCCAACACCTTTCGTCCCGCTCTCCCAGAGCATCTGCTGCTTTTCTCGTCCACCTGTCTTGCTCTCCTTTCATTGCTCATGTTTATTATCTCTTTGGTTACTTCCTTGGCTCCCCCAAAGGATCATTTCTGTTCTCCATCCTTGGAACCCCTGACATGACCTTGACCCAGCTTCCTGAAACTGCACGATGACCCCAGTGGGGGTCTGGACCCCATCCCAGCTCTGCTTGTGAAGGGAAGAGTTTGTGAACAGGTGTGCCTGTGGGAGGGGGGAGGCCCTGCGGCTGATGGCAGAGACCTGACAGGGCTCTTGGCATCACCTCGCTGCCTGCTGCCCTGTCTCCCTCTCTCATTCCTGCCCTCCAAGGACAGGGGGACTCACTTGACTGTCCGTGCAAAGCAGGAGTGGTGAGGATGAGGATGAGGAGAAAGAGGGCAACCCCGGAGACCTTCATCCTCTCAGGGGGGCCTTTCAGCTTCGGAAGAAAGGCTGGTCGTCCAGTCTGACTTCACGGCTCTCTGGACTCTGACTGCTTCAGAGCCAGTGGGAGAGAGAGGCGGGGCCTCCCTCCGTGTTTGCTGAAAGAAGGAGGTGGGACCTGGCACAGCTGAGTTAGTAAGATATAAGTTCAGTGGAAGGAGAGGAGTGGAGAAAAGGCGTGAGCAGTTCATGTGTGCTGGGTGTCGGCCACTGTGTATGCCCTCTTTTATTTAATTCTCGCATTAGTGAAGCAGAGATTATTACTCTGTTTTAAAAATGAGGCCCCCCGAGGCTTGGAGAAGTTAAAGAAATTCTCCCAGGTCACACAGGTAGGAGGCAGGCAGTTCTGAAAATCAGATCCTTGTGACTTCCCCACCTTACTTGCCACCCATCTTTATTTTGGGGGAGGGGTGTGGAACCACCCCAGTTCCCCCATGGAATCCGTCATTGGGAAGGTGACCATAAAGCAGGATTAGAGTGCACAGACTTGGGCAAACGGTAGGGTTTAGGCCTCCGAAAACCATGTCCCCCATTCCCAGTCTAAGGACACCTGACTGAGCTCACGCTTTTTCCTGTTACAGATTATGTTACTAATACATAGAGAAAAACAATGTGTTGATCCTTGGATCATCGTTTATTGCTGACGTGTTTGGCTTGTTTGTTGATTTTTTTTTTTTTAAGCTCTCTGGACATTGGACTCTGAACCAGTTTTAGGTCTAGCCGGCCATCCCTCCTGCCTACCTGCGATAAGGGTTCACCTACCCCGCCTCTGTGACCAATGATGGCAAGAAGAAGGCCCTCTAACACCATGCACCTGACAACCTGTCTCTGTGTCCCAGACTTCCAGCTTCTGAGCCTCGGCTTTAACCAGGGCTGACCTGTCCCTCAGCATCTTCTCTCTTCACACTGCCCCATTCCTGGGGTTGAAGGCAGATTTAGAGAAGAGATGGAAGATCCAGGGGTTTTTGCTGTTGATGGACTGCAAGCTTTAGGGGCCACGGGGGGAGTGTTTCAATAAATGAGAGTAGAGGGAGGCAGGGCAAGATTGAGACCCTTATGGGGCTTCCTGTTTTGTATGAATGCTCATAAATAGGGAAAAGTTGTATAATGCATTTAGTCCTGCTGAGTTCAAGTTCGGTTAGTGGTGGTGAAGGTGTGGCTTTTTATGAGGGTAGGGAGGGTATGTCTGGGGGATACTCCCTTAGGTGCTGTTTATGGAGGCAAGGAGGTCTGGAGAAGCCTGGTTGTACCTTTAGCTGAGAAGTCTCCTCTTGGCCCTGGTCTTGGAAGGCCGGTGGCCAGGGAAGCATGGCCACAGTGCCTACCCTGGGCATGCTCTTACTCTGAGCACACAGAGCTGCCCCTGGAATGCTGAAGATGGGTATGAGAGACTTTGTGGGCAGCTGGGTGTTATTCATGGAGCACAGCCTCCTCTTGATTCCTGCCCCATCCCATCCATCCATCCATCCATCCATCCATCCATCCATCCATCCATCTCTTGATTCCTGCGCCATCCCATCCCATCCACCCATCCATCCATCCATTCATTTCCTGAGCACCTGCTATAGGCCAGGCTTTCTGTTAGGCCTTGTGGAGGACACAAAAATGGCTCTAACAATACAGTACAACCTGATGTATGTAAGTGGAGGGGAAGGGTCGAACTAACATATGTCCCCAAATCATTCTTACCCCAGATCGCTGGGAACAAGGGCCTTGGGAGCAGCACAAAACAAAGGAATTTGAAGACTGGCTGCTATGAAGAAGGCTTTATGAAGATTTACCTGCAAAATCAGGCGATAGCTCTTAGCTTTACACTTGTGTAGCTTATATAAGATAATACACATATTATATAAGATAATACACATAAGATAATACACATAGGCTACTGAGCAGACAGGAGGATAGAAAGTGCTAAGACAATGGTATTTGTTACCATCGTGATAATTTGTGTAAAGGTGGCCTCAGCTTCCCGCCACCCCCATCACAGGCCTGACCTGTTTTTTGCATTCAGGGCAGACCTCACTTCTGCAGAGCGAAGCCTGATGCCCAGGGTGCCACCCTGGCTGGGCTCCAATGAGTAGATTCCATAGAATTGAGCAAGGGCAGGGAGGGTGTGAATTCAAAGTCTTTAATTCATGGCAAGGCAGCTCCCGAGAGGTGGCTGGGGCTGGGAGTTGGGGCTGAGAGGGGGGCCGTGGCCTCTTCTCTTTAAGATGGCCAGCTGTGCCCTCCTCCACTACTTCTGGGTCATTCATTTCTCCTCCAGGTCCTTGATGTAGTCCTGGACCCAGTCATCCCTGGGGTTGGCACATATGGAATGGCCCTTTTTGGTGATGAAGCTGTGAAACAAAAGGGAGAACTGTTGCCAGCGGGGCATCCAGCAGCTGGGAAGTGAAAGCTGGTCTGCCCTCCCTAGAAAACATCTCACCCCCCTAGGCTGTTTCTTCTTCCTTTGCCAGAAGTAGCTCAAGGCCAGTCTCCTCCCTGAGACATGCTTTCCAGCCCCTTGGGACCCCCCGGACCCACTGACTCTCTGTGCTCCCCCTGCCCCTAGAAGTGCCCTCCTGCCTTCCCTTCCCCGCCCCTGCTGCCCCTCCCGATCCATGGGGTCTGCTTCCTCCTGGCTCCCTGCAGGCTCAGCCAGGCCAGAAGTCCCCCAGGTTGCCCCTCCGCTGCCTGCTGCTGCCCCTGAGAGGTCATCTGGGGAGTCTCCATTCTGCGTCCTCCCTCCCCCATCCCCCACCTTGCAGGCTCCCTGTCTCCCAGTGGGGTGTGGGGGTCCTACTTACACAACTCCGGGCTTGGAGCACTGGCTGCTCGTCTCATAATAATCTGTGATCCGGTGACGTGGGATTGCCTGGGCAACGTAGCTGACGCAGCACTCGGCCGGGTGGTAAGGTCCTCCTGAGGAGAAAGCAGGGAGGGAGGCTGAGCCTGGGCTCGTTGTCAGAGGCCAGACCTGCCAGCTGCTTCTGCACAACACAGGGTGGAAGAGGGAAGGAAGGAGGAGGTGGCCCCGCTGAACTCGGACATGGGATTGTGCAGATTCGTTCCTCTTTTCCACCTCCTGCCTCAGCAATCACCTTCCTTCTTGCTCTTCAACCGCTCCTAGAAAGACTGCCTGGTGACCTTCAATTCCAGATGGAAGATCAGAAAACCCAAATCTTCTCAGTGACCACACATCACTCCTACTCCTATGGGGCAGGCTCACACAGATGCTCCATACAGGATGAATATTTGGAAGAAATCCCCATGGGGGACAGAGACACATGCCAGTTGGGAGTGCAGACCCAACCTTCCCAATCTGCCCATTCTGCCTGTGTCCCCACTGAACCCCTGTCCTGCAAAGAGGGAAGGAAGCTGACAGGAAGGTCCAAGGACAGGGAGTCAGGACACCCAGGTCCCAACCTCCCCTCGCCTTTGCTGGCTTTGTGCCCATGGCAACTTTATTCCCCTGTTAGTTTCCTCATCTGTCAATGAGGCTCTTGGACTGGATTGGTGGTTTCTACACCGAGGGGTTTTACTCCCTGAGGGTCTGGGGGCTTTGGGGTCTGTTTCAGAGATACTGATGCATTTAGGAGTAAAGTTTTGGGGATATTATCCCTTTTGGCTCTTTTTGCTGTTCTACATACTAAATTTTTGAGTAAGACTTTGCTTGAAGAAATGTTCTACTGTCTAAAAAATGTTAAACATCTCTGGATTAGGCAAACCTTCCCATTATTTTCTGATTCTGAAATTTCATGGCTCTTCTAGGAGGTGCGGGAGGGGGACAATCATGCATTCAGTCAAGCTTGACTTATGGAGGTAGCAGGAAGGGCATTTCCAACCAAGGGCCCTGGAGAAAAGGAGGAGTGATGGGGGTGCGCATGTTATGTGACCATGGTCATGGAGTGGAGTGATGGGGGTGTGCATGTTATGTGACCAACCTGGACAGAACCGGGAATGTCCGAGCAGTGGCCTCCGCAGTCACCAGGGACGGCCGTATACGTGGAGGGGGGAGGGCAAGGCCTGTCCTTTCACTCAGTTAGCATCCTCCCTCCCCAAAGAATGCGATAAGGGGTCTGCTGGTCCCTGAGACCACTCCCACCCTATCCCTCTAAGCTCCAATCACATCCTCAGAGAGGCAAATCAAACTGCCCAGATTCCCACTAATGTTAGACCAGATTTATTTCAATAACCTTCTCTGTTCCCTCCCAGTTTCTGAAAAGGAGACGAGGTAAAATTGAAGGGTGAGGCATAGTTTTGGTTGTGTGTGAAGGCAGCTCAACCCAAGTAATAAGCTGGGGAAAGGGTGGTCGAGGTGGGACCCCCACTATCATGACTCCCCTAAGCCCACACCTAAGTGAGACTGCTCTCGTGGGGTGGGGCTGACTCTGGAACCAGGTGGCCCCCATCTCAAGAGGCAAGCAGACAAGTGGCCTTAAGGGTCTCCCCCAAATCCTCCTCTATCTCCCTGGGGATAATGTCCCCCAAATGGGGTGGGCCACTTTTACTTAATGACAGAGAGAGATGAATTGAAGGAGTAGTGAGACAGGCCTCACTCCATGGCCTTGGAGGGAAGGGGGGCTGGTCCTCGAAGGTGAGGATGAAACCAGTTTCAGAAGACCCCAGACCTCCTTCTAGACCCCTCCTCCTTATATCCCTAGCAACCTTACTCCTACTTTTTTCCCCACGGGGGCCAGGTTGGAAGGAAGACAAGGTATTGCACTCACGTGAGGAGAGTTCAGGCTTTCTCCCCAGGGCGCAGGTGATGAGGAGGATGAGGAAGAGGGAGATGGCTGCCATGGAGACTTTCATCCTCCTGGCAGGGGAGAACTTTATCCTCCTGGTGGGGAGCTGCTGCAGGGGGAGAGTTGACCTGGTAGGGACTTCGGAGGCTTCTGGGCTAAGGAGGTGTTGAGAAATGATCATCAAGGCAAAAAAAAATTTTAATGAGGGAACTAAGATGACAAAGGAAGTAGGGAGTAGCGTTGCCTCAGCAAATTCATATCCTTCACATTTGTTGAGGGTGGAGCAAGGGAAGCCTGGAGAGCCAAGATTTCAGGGAGGAAATTGCCTTCCATCCCTAGTGGGAATAAATTTAACTCCTTTGGTATAAGCTCTTCTTTTGGTGTAGGCCATAGCACAGGGCCTGGGGGTACTGTTGCATACTTTGTCCAAGATCTCAAGGCTAGGAGGTCGCCTGCGTCCAATTCCAGTTCTGGGTCTGGAACAAGGCCATGTGGGGAGGTTCAGGATCTCTTTGTCTAGAGATCAGAGAGGATTTGGGATACCAGGATGAGGCTGGAACCCCCCAAGTCTGGTCTTACTAATCTGGGCAGGAACCCCTCACTTAATCACTTAAGCAGAACCTCCAACTCCCAGCCTTCTCACTGCCCTCTCACTATACTCTGGGGTGAAGAAGCACCACAATGCTCTGTAGATAACTTATTTAACAAATATTACATAACAGCTATATGCACTATCCATTGTCCCAAATGTTTTATGAATATTAGCCCATTTAATCTTTAAATCAGCAGTTGAGTAAACTGAGGCACAGAAAGCATAAATAACTTGCCCAAGCTTTGACAGTTGATAAGTGGAATCAGGGTTCAAACCCAGGCAGGCTAGTTCCCAAGTCTGTGTTCTTAACTGCTATGCCCTGGAGAAACATGGGACTCCCCCATCCCCACTAAGCTGTCACTGAAAGTGTCTTGGCTAGTGTGGCTTTTCTGCAAAGCCTTTAGTCTGAGCCCTTTCTGAGCTCAGGTGGATCCTTCTCCTGGTTTCTGACTTTTGTTACAGAGAAGCTTGATGGGTACCTAGAAAATGCCTTGTTCAGGGATGGCTAGTAGGCTTCACTGATTAGGAGTGGACCAGAGTTCTGTGTTGGATACCATTTTGAGGCCATATCCACATCCCTGAAAGGGAGTGCTGTGACTAACATGTGGTTCCCATTAGGGTGCAGCTCATAGGCTCCTTGAATGGACTCATCAGGGCTGGGAGCACCTGTTCTTTATCTTTGCCCATTCACACAGGGCTTAGCATGTAGCAGGTGATTTATAAACAAGTGTTATAGAAGAATCATGAATAAATAAATTGAACTGGTCGAAGTATGTACATCCCACAGGAAACATGCTGGGGGGGCAAGATAGCCATACATGTTCTGTATTTGTTATCCTTGATAACAATGTTCTCTAAACTCTCCAAATCAAATAACAATTGCCATTAGGAATAATCTAAGGAAATAAGTTGTTTTGGGGGAGAACATGAGTTGGAAGGAAACCGTGTTTACTTTGTTTTCCTGGAGAATTAGCCTCCCTGCCAAGTTGTTGCTAGGAGCCTTACAGGATATCCCTTTATTTTCTAAGAAATTATTAAGTTCCTATCTACCTTAGTCTGTATATGCTAATTGCTATAATAAACAACCCTAAATCTCAGGGGATTAATTAAATGAAGGCTTATTTCTTGCTCAATGTGTGTGAGCAGTGGGATGAGGGTGTGTGTGTTGGGAAGGGCTGAAGCACCTGTTCAAGGACTAAGGCTTCTATCTGTGATTCCCCCAGTTTCAACACAAGACCTCTAAGTTTGCTACAAAGGAGAGAGGCAGAAAAGAGCTGGGAGATTTTCATGTACCAGTCCTAGAAATGACATAAATAAATTTTACTTACACTCCATGGCCAGAATGAAGTCACCTGGCTCCAACTTAATGATGAAAATATGGAAAATATAGATCATCTGTGTGCTCAGGAAGACAATGGACTGGGTTAAATGACTACATCACTTCTTTGCCACAATATCAAATGCCAGGTACTGGGCTATGCTCTGAAGGTGGGAATGAAGATGACCCTGACTTCAGAGGACTCATAGCTTAAAGAGGGACTCAAAAAAGCAAATGAAGGGGCGCCTGGGTGGCTCAGTGGGTTAAAGCCTCTGCCTTAGGCTCAGGTCATGATCCCAGGGTCCTGGGATCGAGCCCCATGTCGGGCTCTGCTCAGCGGGGAGCCTGCTTCCTCCTCTCTCTCTGCCTGCCTCTCTGCCTACTTGTGATCTCTGTCAAATAAATATAACCTTTAAAAAAAAAGGAATTAAAAAAAAAGCAAACGAAAATTGCAATACAGTGGGATGAATAGAATTTGGTAGCAACATGGAGACCTTAAATATTCTGTTCCCCACTGGTTAAGTATGTGGTACTTATTTTAAAAATATTAAAAATGTTTTCCAAAGCAACACACACATTGATTAAAAAAAAAGTACAGAAAGAGTGTGTAGGACATATATTTTCAGAGTTCCTTCTTGTCTGAAGAAGTCATTACTCATCCCTCATACTTGATGGATATTTTTGCTGGGTATAGAATTCTACCTTGAGAGTATGAGAATTTTTTTGCAAGGGGGAAGGCTCCAAGTCATGGTTCAGAAGGTTTTAAAAACAGAGTCCGAAGATGGTCCCTTCCTTTTTTAAAACTTTGTCTGGATGGTGACATCCTGACACCTATTTTTCTCTAGTACAACAAGGACAACGCTAAGCCAACACATGCAGCAGGCCACCAGGATGAGTGCCATCATCACTATAGGTTGTGGCACGTGGAAGTACAAGAGGACCATTCTGCTAAGTGGGTCTGTGTCTAGACAGTTAATCCTTCACCCATTTTTCTGCACAACATGTTGAGGTAAGCCAATTTTAAATGTTTGTTTTCAGTAAACCAGCCCTGACAATTTATGCTAACAAATTGAACTAGAATCCATTTGAATAGGTTTTCAATTATTCTTCATTTATCATTTTTTAAAAAAGATTTTATTTATTTATTTGACAGAGAGAGATCACAAGTAGGCAGGCAGAGGGGTGGGGGAAGCAGGCTCCCTGCTGAGCCCCTGAATGGGGCTCGATCCCAGGACCCTGAGATCATGACTTGAGCCAAAGGCAGAGGCTTAACACACTGAGCCACCCAGGTGCCCTCACTTATCATTTTTAACACAAATGCCTGTCAGTGCTCAATTATCAGGCAACTTGCAAGAAAAACTGGTCAGCCCAGACAGTGTATTTATCATGAGCAAACAATTGCAAGGAGTCTACTAAATGCTTCTTGATTATTAAGGTAGTATAAGTATTTATATTGTAAAACTGATGGCAGCTTCATCTTTAAAGGATAGGACCACCAACCAATACGTGCAGATTTTGTGTGTGTGGACCTAAGGTGGCTTTGACATTCAGTTTTGCTGTAGAGAAACAGAATGAATAGGTGATTTTTTTTTGCAAGAGATAAATAAAATATTCAATTGTATTCTTCCAGAGGGGGGAAAAGTAGTTGAAAGTAGGTCTTTATTTTGCAGTCATTCTCTATATGAATTCTTTATAGTTGACTTGTCCATCTCCATCAATATCTGGTTCTCTGATCATTTCATTGACTTCTTCTCTCAAGTTTGTTGTGACATGAGGTAGTTTTGCTACACTGATGTAACCAGTGCCATACATGTCAACTGGGGGTGCCTCATGAATTTCTTCTTCACTGTCTGTATCTTTCATTTTTCTAGCCGTTGTCAACTAGTCAAAAATTCTGGTTAGTCAATGGTGCCATTACCATCAGCGCCCACCTCATTGATCAGATCTTGCAGTTGGACTTCTGTTGGGTTCTGACCCAGTGACCTCATGACAGTTCCAAGTTCCTTTGTTGGGATGATGCTATCGTTGTCTTTGTCAAATAGGGAGAAAGCTTTCTTGAACTCAGCAATCAGCCATGGCGAGTGAAGGGTGGAAGAGCAGAGAGAGTGAGGGTGGTTGCTTCAGTGCAGGGTTTGTGATGGTGGGGGAGCTCCCACTACTGCTGCTCTTAAGGTGTGGTGGGCACTCGCACTGTGAGTAATGGCCTCCTGCCTGTGAGGCTCCCAGCACTACCACCCCATTCTCTAGGAGATTTTAAGATTTCTGACTTATCCTTTTCTTTTTTTTTTAACTTTTTGGCAGAAAACAATGACCCAAGGCTCATCTTTTTTTTTTTTCTTAAGATTTTATTTATTTATTTGACAGAGATCACAAGCAGGCAGAAAGGCAGGCGGAGGGGGAGAGCAGGCTCCCTGCCGAGCAGAGAGCCCGATGCAGGGCTCACTCTCAGGACCCTGGGATCATGACCTGAGCTGAAGGAAGAGGCTTTAACCCACTGAGCCACAAAGGCGCCCTGACCCAAGGCTCATCTTACACTTTGCCCCACCTCTGGGAATCAACCATATCTCCAGTGAGTCCTGGTTCCCATTAGTAAAGGATGGTTTTGAGAAATCTGGATGCTTAGGGGCTCATTGCTTATGGGAAGGGCATAGCTCTTAGGTTTGAGCTCTTAGTGGACAGGAAACTAGGAAATATATTGAATCATATATGTGTAAATGTGTATATAAATTTATATCTATTTCTATTATATCAATCTCACACATTTATAGCAATTTCTATATCATTAGTCTAGTTATAAGAAAAACCAAAAATTTATACCAATATATTAAATTCCAAGTGAACACCACAAGGTTGGTTTTAATCTTCCCTTTCTATGTGTTTCCCTCTCTGCTTTACTAATGAGAAATCTGGCTCCCATTAACCTCAATATGTCTACCTCTTTGCATTGTCCTTTGCATATACCAAGTCTTCTGGCCATACTGGCTGTATCTTCAGTCCCAGTCACAGGGGGCCTCAACCATGGGGATCATGCCCTCTGCCCCAGTCCTAGCTGAGTCCTCAGGTGAGCCCTCTGGTTCACACCAAGAGAATGAATACAAGAAAGGGAGAAAAAAGGAGAGAAGGTAATAAGCTATATATTATTTCAAAATCTTCACTGTGGTTCTAAAAGTAAAAGAGTAAAAATATAGATGTTTCCATTTGCTATTTTATGCCTTGATTTCTGCGCAGCTCTTTGAAGTTTTTGTCTTATTTTTAAAATATTTATTTATTTGAGAGAGAGAGAGAGAGAGAGTGGGGGCATGGTGGGGAGGAGCAGAGGGAGAAGGAGAGATAGACTCTCAAGCAGACTCCATGCCAAGCACAGAGCCCAAGGCAGGCTTGATCCCAGGACCCTGAGATCATGACTCGAGTGGAAATCAAAGGTTGGCTGTTTAGCCAACTGAGCCACCCAGGTGTCCCTGTTTCTTTGTGTTTTTTTTTTGTTTTGTTTTTCTTTAAAAGAAGTTTTAGACAATTTTTCTAGCTATTTTGCACAACTCCCAAGATTTTTACTTTAAAAAAAAGTTTTTTAAAAGGATTAAGAAAAATTTTAAAGTAATCTCTACCTGACATGAGGCTTAAACTCATGACCCCAAGATCAAGAGTTGCTCACTCTATAACTGAGCCAGACAGGTGCCCCCCAAGATTTTTGCTTTTAAAAACTGAAAATTGGTTGTCAGACTTATTTAGCCATGTTTAAAATTTCTTCAACTGCATATTTCTTTTATAATTAAACAGCTCTGATAAGCTTCATCATAAAATCAAATATCAGCACAAGTCAAGAACCGGCTCATTTTGTTGTTTGTTCTTAAGAAGACCACAAAGATTTATTTTTCAATTCTTTGAAATTATTTTTTGGTTACTAAAGAAACATGGGCTTTTTATAAAAGTTATAAACAATGCTGATATGAAAAGTCAAAAGTGAGAGTTTTTCTTCAAACTTTCATTCCACCTTGTAGCATCAACAATACCTGGGAACTTGTTAGATATTCAGATTTTGGGGGGCTCCACTCAGTCCTACTGAATTAGAATTTATGGGGATAGGATACAGCAATCTATGTTTTTAACCAGCCTTCCAGGTAATTCTTTTTTTTTCCCCTACATGCATGGTTCGTGTTTTATTCTTTGAAGAATGGTTCTGAAACATTACACTAAGTCAGCTTAAAAAGTAAAGTTTAAAATAGTTTTATAAGGATATAACATATGACTGTTCACTCCACAAAATTTTGACCATCGAGCTTATGATATACCTGGTTGGCAGTAGCACCCAGATTTTTCCAAATAGTCATCATTTTTCTCTTGTCTGCATAGATTTCTTCTCATTAGCTACCTTCTGCTTTTGTCGTATTATCTCAGAGTCCCTCTGCTTTCTCTGAGAAGTGGTCAAGCTATCCTCTTTTCTTTTTTGCTCGCTGATTTCCTGGGATTTCTTCACATTTCTCTGGTGGTTAACTTCTCACTGATTTCCTTACTCACAGACCATGCCTATCCAGGACCAAGCTTGGAAGAGTGCCCTCAGGTGATTCTTATGCATACTAAAGTTTCAGATCTATAGTACACTTCCTAATTGGTGTGCTTCAATACAGAGTTCACCCTTGAACAATATGGACTTGAACTTTGACAATCTACTTACATGTGGATTTTTAAAAAATACATAAATACTGTATATGTATTTTCTATGCCTGATGATTTTTTTCTTTTCTTTTTAAAAAAGATTTTATTTATTTGTTAGAGAAAGAGAGAGAGAGAGCATAAGCTGGGGGAGCGGCAGACAGAGGGAGAAGCAGGCTCCTCGCTGAGCAGGGAGCCCGATGAGGGACTCCATCCTAGGACCCCAGGATCATGACCCGAGCAAAGGCAGATGCTCAACCAGTTGAACCACCCAGGCATCCCTGCCTGACGGTTTTCTTAATAATGTTTTCTTTTCTCTAGTTTACTTTATTATAAGAATATAGTATATATGGGATGCCTGGGTGGCTCAGTTGGTTAAGCAGCTGCCTTCGGCTCAGGTCATGATCCCAGCATCCTGGGATCGAGTCCCACATCGGGCTCCTTGCCTGGCAGGGAGCCTGCTTCTCCCTCTTCCTCTGCCTGCCACTCTGTCTGCCTGTGCTCTCTCTCTCTCTCTCTAACAAATAAATAAATAAAAATCTTAAAAAAAAAGAATGTAGTATATAATACATATAACATATGAAATATGTATGAGTTGACTATGTTATCAGTTATCAATCAGTTATTGACCAATAGCAACAGTAGGCTATTGGTCAATACGTTTTTAGACAGTTATACTTGGATTTTCAGCTGCGTGGAGGTCAGTGCCCCAAACCCCGCACTGTTCAAAGGGTCAGCTTCAACCTTTGGGTGGCCTGCATGGGGTCTGGGGAAGTGTAAGGCCCCGGCTGGTTGCCCCTCATATAAACAACTTCATCACTTTAATCCAGCATTGCATAATAACTTGGAATTATGTATACGATTCTTGCACACAGAGGTCAGATTTTATTCTTATTTTCAATCTTCTCTATATCTTGACTACCACAACATGTAACATAAAGTCACCCCTCAGTCGTTGTTTGAGTGATAGTAAACATCTGTTTCAGGGTTCCAGAGAAAGGGAGGTGGGTGCTCTGCCTGGAGAAGCGAGGGAAGGTTTTACAGGGACATCTAAGTCAAACCTTGCAGGCTGGGTTGAGTTTTGCTGGGAAGAGTTGAAAGGAGGGGGCATTTGTGGAGAGACACTGCAGAGAGCAAGGAAGGAAAAATGAGCATGCGTTTTTTGAGGAACTGTGAAAATAGAGTAATGTATTATGTAATTGACCTAGATGTAACAAGCCATTGTCTACTCCAAGACCTCAAAGACCTTCTATGAGTGAAGAGATGCTTGGTCAGAAAGGAAGTTCTCAGTGTCCACCCCCCATTTCTGTTGAGCTGCTCTTGTCATGACCCAAAGCCTTGGTGAGGAGCGACCTGGTCCTCTGCCGTCTAGAAGGTTCTGGTGGTCTGTGCTCTCCATCTCATTCTGTTGAGTTAACATCTTGGCCAGCTGGAGAAACCAATGAAATCACGCACCTTCCCCTTGGGTCTAGCACAGGTTCCAAACCAACAACTTTTTGAGATTTTACTGAGGCTCTGAGACAAAATCTTTATGGAGAAGCCAAAAGTTGTGGTTTCCATCACTCAGTTCTCAGCGGGCTGGTGTTAGCTCAGACCTGCTGAATTCAACAGACTACAGTGGAGTGGATGAGAGCAAGAGGAGAGATCGTAAGTGGGTTCAAACTATAAGCCAGAGCCCTGAACATCTCTGTTTGCCTTTCAGCTCCCCAAATCCCAAAGAAATGACAGGAAAAATACAAAAACAAAAATAAATTTGTAGTAGCAGAGGAAATCAGAAAAGATGATATCAGCTGACTATAAGATGAGAAATTTCTGTTCTGTATAAAGGACATGGGACAGCTTGATGACAAGATTAGGAGGCTGAAAAACCTGTTTCCTCATATAGGCGAAGGAGATCATTGAAAAAATACTTTCTCAGCAGCACCCTGGGTAACACAAAGATCGGAGTCAGTGGTGTTGGGTGTTCCACCCCTCCTTCCTCGTCACCCACCAGGGCTAGGGCCCCCATCCTCATAATCTGGGTTCAAAACCGGGGAACTTTTGCTGAGAAAAAAGAGGAATCCCCAAAGGAATGAAATTTACCAAGGCAGAGATCTGCCAGCTAAGCTAGCCTGCCTACCTTTTTTACCTGCACCTCCTAAAAGGGTATCCCTAAGTGAGGTCCTTCCTAGGACAACCTGCATAAGAACTACCTGGAATGCGGGGCTAAACTGTGTACATCTGTGCTCTACCTCCTACTCCCCAGTCATTTGCTGTCCATCCCTTACTCCCAAATGATGGCGCGAAGGAAGCTTTTTTTTTTTTTTTAAAGATTTTTATGTATTTATTTGACAGACAGATCACAAGTAGGCAGAGAGGCAGGCAGAGAGAGAGAAAGGAAGAAGCAGGCTTCCTGCTGAGCAGAGAGCCTGATGCGGGACTCGATCCCAGGACCCTGGGATCATGACTTGAGCCAAAGGCAGAGGCTTTAACCCACTGAGCCACCTGGGTGCCCCGAAAGAAGCTTTTCTACCCTGTAGTCAAACCTCCAGAGATAGGCTATTTTCAGTAGAGAGGGGAAGATGAGACATAGTGTGGATGTATATTTAGCCTGTTTAGAGTTGTAATAATTCCCAGCTTTCATCATTGTCTCAGGTTTCTTCTTCTAATAGTGTTTATTATTATGACAGATATTTGGTAATCAGTTTTTTTCTTATAACTCTTTATGACAATCACCCAAGAAGCAAGATAGGTTTTAAATTTGTTTTGAGTTAAAAATTTTTTTGTTGTTTAGAATTTCAGTGCTTTCTTCTGAATTTTGAGACAGTTGATGAAGATTACTAATTACAAATATAAATGTACATGCTTGAATAGATATGAATGTAAAATTGATATTCACTCCAACTTTTTTTTAAAGATTTATTTATTTATTAGAGGGAGAAAGCACGCAGTGGGGGAGGGGCAGAGGGAGAGGGAGACCCTCATGCAGACTCCATGCTGAGTGTGGAGCTTGATGCAGGGCTCGATCTCGCCACCCATGTTCAGTCCAACTTTAAATGTTTTTCTTAATGTCCTTTAACTTTAAAGAGGGGAGGTTATATCTATTGAGAGAAAATACCCAAAATGTGGAAATAAGGCAGAAGGATGACTGCAGGCAGGTCCCCCAATGTCATTTGGAAGATTGTCCAAAAAGCCCACCCCAGGGTTCCTGTAAGGGGAACGTCCTCTCCAATGGTGTTCTATTTACTACTGGTGGGCCCCTGACTTTGTGAAATTATGTTAACTTGCAAATTTTTAATCTAGCATAGATGTAAATGATTTTTGTCCAGTAGAAAAGAGAATCCCTAGGGCTACCTGCGTGGCTCAGTTGATTAAGCATCTAACTCTTGATTTTGGTTCAGGTCATGATCTCAGGATCATGACTTCAGGGTCGTGAGATTGAGTGTCATGTTGGGCTCTGCACTGGACATGCTTAAGATTCTCTCCCTCTCCCTCTGCCCCTATCATCTCCCTCTAAAAAAGAAAAAAAAAGAAAAAAGAAAAGATAATCCCCAGAGTTACAGTATTATTTTCCAATAGGATATCCATCTCTTTTTCTCTGACTTAACATTTCAGAATGCCATCCCCAAATAACTATATAAATCTCTGTTCCTCAGATGATCTTTTTTTAAAAAAAGATTTTATTTATTTATTTGAGAGAGAGACAGTGAGAGAAAGCATGAAAGGGGAGAATATCAGAGAGCAAAGCAGACTCACCTTGGAGCTGGGAGCCTGATGTGGGACTCGATCTTGGGACTCCAGGATCATGCCCTGAGCCGAAGGCAGTTGCTTAACCACCTGAGCCACCCAGCGCCCTCCTCAGATGATCTTTGACTCAGGTTTATGGTTCCCTTTTTGAATGGGTTAAGTACATTTTTGACACAGGTTCAATCTATGTTTGAATGAGTTTGAATGCTTTCAGCTTTTACAAAATTCTATTATGACATATCATTTGGAAAAAAACCATAGAATCCAAATTTCAGCAATTCCTATAGTTTCTTTTTCCTCCTAAAACTCAAGGAAAGTTATATCAGATACCCTTTATTTATGCATGGCTTTTATAACCAGAACAGAAAGAAAGAATGGTAGTTGTTGCTTTTTGAAAAATAATTCAGGCCAAGAAAATCCCAGGAGGGAGTTGGGGCAAGACAAGTGGATGTTGGGTAGCTGGCCCCTAGTACCGTTTCTTCTCAAGAAAGCCTCCTCTTTCTCCCGTCAGCACCATTAGGTTAGTCAGGGACCTCATGCAATTCTGAACTTCCAAGACATGGGGGTCAGCACAGATATGCCGCTCCTTCTTGGTGCGGAAGCTGGGATAAAGGTGGAGAAAGATTACAGACTAAGGAGTGTTCAGCAAATGGGGATGGAGACCCCTACCCTCCCTGGCCCTGGGATCTCCCACTCGGACCAGCCTGTAATTTTTTCCTTCTCTGCTGCAGGGGCTCAGGACACCTCCTCTCTGAGACCCTGCCTCAGCCTCCAAGACTACCTAAGTGACCCATGGGCCTTTCCTCTGGCAGCCTTTTTTCTGCTCCCTCCATCTGCCCTCAGTTTTCCTCCTCCCTGGGAGCATCTCTTATCTGATGCCCTGCAGGACCCTATTGAGGACATAAGCCTCCTGGGACCTGGCAGGATCCAGATCATAGGACTTTAGTTCTAGACACCCTCCATTGGGTCCTCCCCTCCCAAGACATGGCTAGTGAGCTTGGCACTTACATGACACCTGGCCGGGAGCATGAACTGCTTGTTTCAAAAAACCCTTTCATGTTTGCACATCGAATTCGTCGTGTGTAGCTGGAGCAGCAGTCAGCGGGACGGTGTAAGCCTGCGGCAAGGGGAAAGAGACCCATTTAAGGACTGGGTCTCTTTTTAAGAAAGACTAGAACCTTTCCCCCTTTCCTCCAAAGTGCCAGGGAAGGTGAGAAGGCACAGGACTCCAGAGGGATGTTCTCCTCCTCTCACTGCACTTGCTTCACTCTCCTCAGGGCTAAGCTATGACTCTGAGGGCACCCAGGCAGGGCCAACACAGGCCCAAGACCATTTCTGATAGAAGAGGGAGCGTCTGAGGGCTGCAGGGGGAGACAGTGAGCACCTCTGCCTGCCCCCGCCCCCGCCCCGCCCCCAGCCCAAGCCAAGTCTAGAGACAGCTGGGGGGAACAGAGGTTACCTTTAACGGCCCATTCCGATCCTCTGTGGGACATTCACCACCTTCAGGATCCTCCCCACCTGCCCCTCACCCCCACCCTGTACATGAGGTGTTTGGAAGCCATTGAGCAGATCTGTGCAGCTGCTGCTTTTAAACATAGGCTGTAATAGAACACATACCATGAATGTGTATATCTCTTAAGGGTTCTTGCCGAAGTTTCACCACCACGGGTTCTATTTGGGAGGAACAAATAAGAAGGGAGAGAAATCACTCAGGCAGCCTTGTCTCGGTGTCTCCACTGGTCTCGTGCTGGGCCACTGGACACCTGTCTGGGTTCTAGGTCTCTCTCCAGGCCCCTTTTTTCTCTCAGGGCCCGGGGATGTTTCAGGGAACTCTTGAAACTGTCTGGGACATGACACCATCTGACCGACTTTGAAATACAGAAAACAAAATGAATCAATAGTTGAATGGGTACATAATGTGATACATACCACAAAATTTTCTGTACATTTCTGGAACCCACAAGGGCTCAGGAAACAGAAGAATGTTTCATTAACCCATTTGGTGGCACAATGTCACCCAAAGTGACGAGTGGCTATTTTCACAATCATTAATTTATCCCAGTAGTATGATTATTTGTGTTTGCTGCAGAAAAACTACCTCGTTTGATTGAAATACACTTCTCAGACCCTGTAAGCAATGTTAAGTAATATCCAGGAATGTGTTACCTTTTAAAAAATGTCATTTATTTTCTTGAAAATGTAATATATACATAATAAACACAACTGTAAGCATATTTAAAAGCGTGTGGTTCAGTAGAACGAAGCCCACTCACATATTGTGCAACAATCACCACAACCCATCTACAGAACATTTTTCATCTTACAAAACTGAAAACTCTGTACCCGTTAGGCAATAACTCCCGTTTTCCCCTCTCGAAACCCCCCAGCTACCACCATTCTTCTTTCTGTCCCTTAATTTGACTACTTTAAGTGCCTCATAGAGGTGGAACCATGCAGTGTTTGTCCTTTGGTTACTGGTTTATCTCACCTAACATAATATCTTCAATATTCATCCGTTTTGTAGCACATGTCAGAATTTCCTTCCTTTTTAAGGCTGAATAATATATCGTGTGTATATGCCCCATTAAAAAAAAATCTACTCATTTGTTGGTGGACACTTGGGTTGCTCTCGCCTTTTGGCTATTGTGTATTATGCTATGATTAGCATGGATTTACACATATCTCTTCATGTGCCTGCTTTCAGTTCTTTTGGGTGTATATCCAGTGGACCTGCTGGATCATATTGTGTTACCTTTTATAAAAACTGAGGGGTGCCTAGGTGACTCAGTCATTAAGTGTCTGCCTTTGGCTCAGGTCATGATCCCAGGGTCCTGGGATCAAGCCCTGCATTGGGCTCCTTGCTCAGTGGGGAGTCTGCTTCCCCCTCTCCCACTCCCCCTCTTGTGTTCCCTCTCTCATTGTATCCCTTTCTGTCAAATAAATAAATAGAATCTTAAAACAAATAAAAGCTGAATATTTCTGCATTCCAAAACACATCCAGCCCTGAAGTTTTGGAAAAGGGATTGCAGACCTGTATTATGCTAATTAGGCAAAGGCAACTAAACTTTTAGATCATTTCTTGTAGAGTTACACATGAATTCTATTTAAGGAGGCCTGTGTGTATACTTGATATGCTTGCAAAGATGTGTGTGGGGCTTGCAAAATAAGTTCTTCAGTGGCCTTGCCTTTCCATAGCAGCTTCCTAACCAGCTCCCACCCTCATTCCACCACTTAATATCTGTATGATCTTGAGCAAGTTGTCTAAGTTTTTCTCATTTGTAAAATGAGAATAATCTAATATGCAAAACTATACAAGTTGCTGATAGTCTACCCCACAGAGCTGTTAGGAGGGTCTAATATATTAAGTCCGTAAGACAGAACAGTGCCTGCCTGCACATAGGAAGTACGAGGTATTTGTTTGTTAAATAAATAGAGTGGTTAGCTGGGCTTGGATGAGGCACTTTCCTGGCTTGTTCCATTTCTTCTCCAAAATGAGAGTTTTACACTAACATTGTAGAATTCTATGCTTCTTCCTGCAAATTTACAATTTTACTATAGTCCTTTTGATTTAGCGCTTAACAGTCCTATGTCAGCTAAGAGAAAGCATCAAATAATTCTGGTCATGAAAAGGGAGAGAGTTCTTTCCCCAAGGGGGACCAGTCATTTGTACACAGTTTTCCCCAGGGACCAGAGCCTGCAGAGAGAGAGAGAGAGAGAGAGAGAGAGAGAGAGAGAGAGGTCTATAGCCAATTGCTGCTGCTTTTCAAGCAAGTGCCAAAGTCATATCCCTGTCTGGGACAGGGAACTATCTCAAGAGGACAAAGTTGTCCTGTGTCTTCTCCCCGTGGACCTTGTCACAAGTGAAAAGGTTTACTTAACTCACCATGAGGGACCTGGACCTGGGATCCAAGGACAGTAGCAAGAATGAGGAAGGGGAGGACACCCACGAAGACCTTCATCTTCCCAGTAGCAGGCAGAGCTGGTCTGAGGACTCCTGGCTCTCTGCTCTCTGACTGTCTGGGATCCCAGCTCTGCCCTCATATTTATAAGAAAGGAGGGTCAGGAAGTCACAGGGCAGAGGCTCAGAGTGCTGTTCTTTCACTATACAATAGATAATATGCTATTTCTGAAAAAAGGGAACAAGGCTGGGAATGCAACAGGAAGTAGATGGTAAAGGAGACTTCATGCTTTCCCAACTGCCCAATGGATACAGGCTCAGAAAGAGACTATTTCATGAAGGATCCTTTTTCTAGGAGGTTAATTTCACCCTCTGAGTCAAGAGTGTTTTCCTCAAGAGCTAAGCACCTTCAAGTTCAGGAATAGCCTATAAGCTAGGCATGTGATTCCTCACACAGACTCCTGACCCTTGATGCCTTGCTTTGTTTCACACCCCAAATCCAATCCATTAATAAATACTGTTGGCTCTCCTTGTAAAAACGTATCCAGAGTCTCATTACTCTTCAGCACCTCTCTGCTGGGAGTTATTGAAGAGCCTTATGAATGTATCTCAGAATATTTTGCCAGGGAGAAGAGGGTGGAGGCATTTACCTTTGGCTTTTATCCCTGGGGCACTTTTAAAATATGGCCACGGATTTTTTTGACACTCCTCTCACCCAGTGGGGGAGTCTATGTTCTCTGCCCTACAAATGGAGAGGGGCTTGTGGCTGGTTCAGTCAATAGCCTATGTCATGTGACCTCGGAGGCTGGGTTGTGAAAAGTCCTGGATTTCAACCTTAGTCACTGGAACGCTCACTCTTGGAGTCCTGAGGCACCAGATAAGAAGACTGACTAGCTTGAGGCTGCCATGCTGTGAAGAAGCCCAGAGGAGAGGCAACGTTCTGGCCAACAGTCTCTTAACAGCCCTCAGGTCGTCCCAGCCTAGGTCCAAGATAATCAACCAATCAAACAACATGTTTCCATATGGCTGTCTTTTTTCCTTGAAGGTAGGGAGCCTTCAGGTCATTCCAGCCTAAGTGCCAGACATGGGCATGAGGAAGCCTCCAGATTTGCACTGGTCCATCTAGCAACCACAAGCCACATGTGGCTACTGAGCACTTCAAATGGGGCTAGTCCACATTGGGATGTTCTGGAAGTAGAAATTTCACACCAGGTTTTAAAGATCTAATTACATAACCCCCACCCCCACCCCCACCATGTGAAATATCTGGATAGTTTTTTACACTGATGTCCACATGAAAATTTTTTGGATGTATTGTGTTAAAGAAAATATATTCTTACAATTCATTTCGTCTGCTGCTTTTTGCTTTCTTAACATGGCAACTAAAACATTTAAAATTATGTACATGATTTGCACGATATCTTTATTGGACAGCACCATTCTAGATTTGAGTCCCTCCTTGCTATTTGTGTCTTCCCAGCTGAGATCTCAGGCATCACGGAGTAGAAACAATCCAACCCTGCTCTGCGCTGAGTTTCTGACTCGTAGAATTTGTGACTAGAACAAAATAGTTGTTGTTTTGTACCATAAAACTTTGGGTGCTCAGGGTCAGAGAAGCCCCTGGTCAGGAAGCTAGAGTTCTCAAAGGCAGGCTGAGACACGACACCTGCATGAAGCTTATGTAAAACTGGGAAAAGTGAGAACTGACCAGTGGCTGAGGTAAGCAGCAGGACAAAAGGACGTGAAGTAGTACAGGGTACGGTCCACCCATACTCCCTCCGCTAGGTTTGTGGCTTGATTGTGTTGAATCTGTCACAAAGCCTCCTTTAAGGTGGTTGTATTCGTTCTTTCAGTTTTGGTGGAACCCACTCTGTGTAGCCATGCTAATTCATCTCCACTGCCTCCAGGATTCCTGCGAAGCTGAATCCAGTCTAATCCAGCAGAGCCTAATGTTGTAGGGATGGGAAGCACAAATACATCATCCATCACCAGAAATCATGAAGACAGGGGCTAATCCTACATCAGTCTCTTGGTTCTTAAAGTATTCTAGGTGTTGGGGACATAACATCACCTATCGGCGTTTGGTTCAGTGGATATATTGCCTTCTGAAAAGTCTCAACCCTGAGTTTGTTGTCCTCTTAGCAAAATTATTAACTCCCCACCATTCTCCTGCTCTGGCTGCTACTGCATGATTATGTATATGCTATTGTCAGTGGGTCTCCTATGCCTTCTGACTCACATTACTGCCTCTAAAATGGATCCCTTGGCTGGAGGCAGTGTTATATAAATACTTTCTCATGAGGTATTCTGTAAGTCTTTGGATATTTGTGAGGCAGGCAGGTGGGTCTGAGGACCCAGAGGGGTCCCTCAGGACCAGCAAGAGCATCCTTGGGTTTGCACAGGAAAGAAATCCAACGCAAGCCAAGAGGAAGTGAGAGCAGAGTTTGTTGAAGACACAGAGAGAACAGATACAGACCGAGTGTCTGGAAAACTCAGAAAGATGAATGAGTCTCATCCATCTTGGTGTCTGGGGTTTTTATGGAAGATAGTGGTCTGATGTGTGTGTCCTATCAGGCATTTGGGAACTGGTCAAAAAAAGGAAGTGTGCTCAGGCATCCTCCATAAGTCCTTAGCTCCTTATGCCCTGAAGCCTGGGGTCTTGGTGTCAAAGTGTCTAGAGTGTTGGGAAACACACATGATGATCTCTCCCAGTATCTCCTTAGAAGTTACCTAGCATGCTGGAAGACTCCGAAGAAATCATTAACTCCTTGACCTTTTCGAGGAAAACTTATATTATCTGAATTAAAAGGGCATGTAAAGGGTGGGGTTGTACATCCTAGCAAAAACAGAAGCAGGAAGAGGAACAAAAAAAACACTCATTTATGGGGTCCCTTATTTCCCTGGCTCAATTGTGCTGTCAAATTTGCTACTGGTACAGAAAGAAAATCCATATCTGGAGTGGGTGATGGTTTGCTAAGGCCAGATTGTTCTGCCTTGCCAGAGAGCAGGGGTCCAAGGTAATCAGTCAACATGTTTCCATATGACTATATTTTCTCCTTGAGGGTAGGTGCCATATTGAAACTTGACATCTAGATGCCAGCAGAATGGTAGCTGCTGGTCATGGGAGGCTGACACTCGCTGTTGAAGCTGTTCTTGCTCTGTCTATTCTCCATGTGAGGAAAGTGTTGTTCCATCTGTGGCTGAGTAAGGAATGTTTTTCATAGCAGCCCTGATGCCCACAAACCACGCAGGAAGTTGACTTCCCAGAACTGCTGCTCCTGGTGCTAGACAGCAAGCATCACTTGCTGAGCACATCCCAACTTTCAAAGCTCCAAGACTGATACTACTTTTTAAGACCCAGGCAAGAGGGGACTGGGCCCTGGACCCCATGCTTTTGAGGACCCCTCATTCACAGACACACACAAAACAATTTTTGTCAGAGGACACAAAGACACCTGTATCTCCTGGGAGGTGTTACTCAGAGCTGCACCATCATTACCTGCAACTCTCCACATTTGTTCTTGTGACATGCACGGTGCGCATGCACACGCACGTACACACACACACACACACACACACACACACACAC
>ML104008.1:218431-243104 GCA_003697995.1 Taxidea taxus jeffersonii
CCCACTGAAGCAAAATGCAGGGGGATTCTTAAATGCTGGGGTGAGCTAAGAAAAGTACCAAAGGATCTATAGGATATGCCCAGCACATCAAGTGATTCCTGAGTTTGTAAATGTGCTTTTCTGTGATTAGGCCATCTGTGTTTGCTGATTGGCAGCTATTAAAGCTAGGCTCCCCCTGCCCCACAGAGACTGGGGTGTAAGGGTGCGGTCTTCCTTGATGATAACATTGCAAATGAATGGCTTCTAGGTCCTTGAAACTTGGTCCTACCAGGTCCCTCCTGGATAGTAAAACTGGAAAGGGTCTGGGAGATTTTTATCTATTTCAAAGGGGCAGAGAAAGACTTTACAATTTCAAATTTTCTAAAGAAAATGCTCTAAGAAGGGGAGGCCAGGGATTATAAGCAGAAAGAAACCCCAGATTTGGTAAAGCTGAGGGAAACATTTATGGTCACCTCAGTCACAGACCAGAGTTTATCCCTAAGAATTATATTAAATTGTATTGAAGGGAGAGTACGGGCTTGCAGTGGGGCTGATAACCTAGTAAAGCCCGCCACATTGTATTTTGGGATGGGTCCCATTCTGCCCTCACCTGCCAGCTAACATGACCCACCGAGATACACTCAGCACTCAGTTGGCCCTCCCATTTGGAGGAGAACCCTACTAGGACAGTAGACCTACCTATATCTGAGCAGAGGCAGGCCCATGCCGGATTAATCAACCTGCCCTTCCAAATATGAATAAAAGAATGAGGATTCACAGACACGGAGGGAGGAACATCTTTACACAGCCCCTGAGAGTCTGTGCATTTTGGCACCTGTCTTCCATATCAGGGTTTCTGCTGCCTCTCTGCTCCTTGCTCTCTGTGATAACCACAGGACCTTCCTCTGTGTTCCTCAAACACAAGTTCTTTCTGGACTAAAGGTCTTCACAAATGTTACTTCTCCACTAAATCTTCTTCCCTCCGGTCTACACCTAGCTGACCAGAAACCACCTGAGCAGTCTCATCAGGGGACCCTCACTGACATCCCCAACCCATCAAAGTCTCCTTTTGTACCCTTTCACCACCAGGACCAGTGACATGCTTTGCGGGGACCAGGAGAAAATGAAAACACAGGACTCCTTGTCCACCAGTGACTAAGAAGACAACTGTGAAGCATTTAATCAAGCACAGGGCCCTTCTGACCACAGGACTCTGTGTAACTACACAGACTGCATGCCAACGACGCCAGCCCTGCTTACAGCATGACCTGATTTTCCTTTATAGCATATATAATAATTTGCAATGAAAGACTGTGTGGTTATGCATAAAGTCTGTCTCCCCTGCTTTTACAATCCACCAGTGTAGATAGCATTGTGTAACACCGCCAGCCCCCCCCACCGGCCCACATTGCTGGGCACTGTATCAACAGCATTGCGGGTTCAGAGTACACACCTGTTGAGTGTCTGAATGGCTGAGAGTACACAAGTCAGTGAGTCCATAAATCAGGCAGGGGCTGATGAACCCACTATCCCATCATCCCCAATGCAACATCACCAGAGACAATCTACTGGACAAATGGGATGTCTGTTTGGGCTTCACACTAGTGTTGTTGGCCTCTGGGAAGGGATCAACCCAAACGACATGGCTAAAGCAATGCTTGGAACATATTTTCCTTGGCTTTTTTTTTTTGAGATCATCTTTCCTTAATACTAAGTATGAAAAGGGAGTTGATTTCACCCACATATTTACTGAAATTTTATTAGTCTATAGAGAAATTTTGAAACAAAATACCAAAAGTGAATAAAAGACAACTTTGGAAAGTATATTGGCACTTAAGGGGTTTAGATGGCCCAGAGGACTATCTCTGCATCTAAACCCCTGAGAAACTCTTCCAAAGGTCCCAGAACACGCTTGTGCCAGGAGAGTCATCAAATGTGGTTTGAGATGGTAAGAAATTAGAAACAACCAGGAGAACAGAAAAGTGTATGCATCCAATGGAAAGTAGACAGCTATCTGAATCAGTACACTGGATTTCTAAGAGCTGCTGCTGAGTTGTTTTAAAGGAGACAGAGGCAGGATACCTGGGTGGCTCAGACGGTTAAGTTCCTGCTTGGCTCAGGTTGTGATCCCAGGGTCCTCGGACAGAGTTCACATCAAGGTCCTAGCTCAGCAGGGAGCCTGCTTGCCTGTTTCTCCCTCTGCCTCCCACTCCCCCTGCTTGTGCTCGCTCTTGCTCTCTTGCTCTCTCTCTGGCAAATAAATAAATACAATATTTTTTAAGATAAAATTAAAAAATAAATATAAAAGGGGATAGAAAGAGCGAGTTATCACACTTCACCATCTATGTACATTAAAATCACACAAAGCATTATTGAGTGTTCAAGAATACACATCTAAACAAAGGTATACATTGAATACATCAGAGTGAGAGCCTGTGGGGGAAAGTGAGTGGGCACAGACCATAGGATAGAGGAGGAAAACAATAAAATTCCATAGTGACCTGGACTCAGCTGATGCCGGTGAGGGGTCATGAGCTGAAGGGCAGGATTAACTCAGGGTTAACCTCTGATGTTTAAGGAGCAAGGAAGGAAAAGAAGAAGGGAGGGAGGGAAGGAGGAAGAAAGGGAGAAAATTCAGTATCTACTTTTCTTGTGAGTGCTCTGACCTAAGCTGCTTTGACATCTCCAAGGCAGTGGTGACAGGTGAGCAGCTGTCTGCCTGCCTCTAATAATGTCCAAGGAACAAGCTCCTCAGGTACTAGCCTTCATATCCCTCCCAGCTGAGGGGTCCAGAGCCGCAGAGGGGCAGGCTGGTGAGGGGGGAGGCGACTTGGCCAGGAATGTTTGGTGCTATCACATGATGCTCGACAAGACACAGGGAATAAAGGATGGTGCCCTGAGTCTGTGTCAAGGAGAAAAGGAATGAGCACAAGGACTGGGGGAAAAGCAAGTGAGGAGGCCATGACATTGGACTGCTCTTTACCTCTTAAAAAACCACTCTGGGGCCCTTAGGAGAAGCACCAGGTGATGGTATTAAGAAGGCCTTCAGTGAGCAAGGACCACATTAAGGCACTATGCAAGCTATTTTAATTTGATCACTTCAATAATTTGCCAAAACAGCAATTATTATCCCATGTCTAGGCATGGAAACTGAGTTTCAGAGAGGTTAAGTGACTTGCCCCATGCCATCCAGCTAGTAATGTCAATGGAGAAATTCAAATAACAAAGTGAGGAGCCAGGCACCCTGGTTTGTCATTTTAACTACACCACTTTTTTTTTTTCCTTTTTGGATCAGGAGCAAGTTAATCTCCCAAACTTCCAATCTTCTTCCCTATAAAATGTGACAATACCGAACCCAAAGGGTTGTAATAATGTCATCTGTCCCTCACTGCAGATATGGCAGAGACTCAAGGACATTTTGTAGATTCCAACCCCAACTAAAGTTAAACCAGGCACAGGGACTCCTCTCTGTGTGTCCAGACTGTCACCATACTCTATCCAGCTCTGGGGTGGGGTACCTGTTCGATAACAGGGTCCTCCTCTCCCTGAGTCCTGCCTGGCTGGAAAGAGCCCGGATCATAAAATCCAACTTCATGCCTCCTCTCTAGACCCTGGGGTTTGGCTTTCACTCTGTGGCATTGCAAAAAGCAGAAGCAATAAGCAATTAAGTGTCTTGAGGTTTGGTCATTTTAACTGGAAGGGTGTGTTGTCAAGAGTTCAGAGAAAAAGAATTCCTGGGCACAGATGGAGCTGGATGAGTCAGAGACAGTGCTCTGTTCCTCTTTGAGCCTCCAGAGGTCCAAAGACAGAAAGTGCTGTGGCAGATATCAGGGGAAGGAACGGCGCAGTAAGAAAAGGTTTGGTGGGGGGCGCCTGGGTGGCTCAGTGGGTTGAAGCCTCTGCCTTCGGCTCAGGTCGCGGTCTCAGGGTCCTGGGATCGAGCCCCGCATCGGGCCTCTCTGCTCAGCGGAGAGCCTGCTTCCCTTCCTCTCTCTGCCTGCCTCTTTGCCTACTTGTGATCTCTCTCTGTCAAATAAATTAAAAAAAAAAAAAAAGGTTTGGTGGGAAGCGAACAGGTCTGCTTGAGGCTCTCTAGGTGGTGCTGAGGCCCGGGTGGAACCCCAAAGAAGGGTCTCAGGGACCTTGAAGGGGCTTCTGTGTCCAGCGTGTGTCCATGAGCAGCCCTGGAGGGGACACCTGCTGGCCATTTCCAGGAAAAGGCAGCTGTCCCATGATGTACATAGATTAGAGCCCCTGTGTGACACGGATACCTTGAATGGGAGCAATTTGGGGGAGCAAATCACACAGCAGACTCCTGCTCGGTCTTGAATTCTGGGGGCTGGTTTGCCCTCCGCTCCTGGATAAAACTCACAGCAGTCCCCAAGATTTTCCTATTGCTCAAATAATACCAACCATTTTGCAGTCCCTTAAGTCATAAAACATAGTATCAATATAAATAAATGAATGACATCTACAATCCCACTTTGAATTGTAGGATGGAAGTTCCACTTTGATCTGGCCTCAGTGACTCTCTTGGGCCCCTTACAAGCAGAATGCCTGCAGTCAGGGATGGAGGGCTTTCCCCACCAGTCCTTGGACTTCCCCTGCCCTTGCATTTCTGACCCTTTTGGGATTGGGGTGCTGGAAGATAGAAAAGGTGAGGCCTCGTATGGTCCCATTTATATCAGATGCCCAGAAGAGGCAAATCCACAGAGACAGAAAATAGATTCATGGTTGCCAAGAACTGCGGGGAGGCGAAATGAAGATAAGTGCTAACAGGTATAGGGTTTCTTTTAGGGTAGAAAGGACCCATGACCTGCCAGTAATGATATAACGATGACTTTAGGGGCTCCTGGGTGGCTCAGTCAGTTGGGCAGCTGACTTGATTTGGGCTCAGGTCATGATCCCAGGGTCATGGGATCAGCTTCCCCATCAGGCTCTACACTCTGGGATTCTCTCTCCCGCTCTGTCCCTCCCCCAATTTGCACTCTTAATTAATTAATTAATTAAAATATTTTTTAAAAGATCACTTCAAAGTGAAAACATCTCAGCTACAACAGATGTAGAAAGAAATCTTATCTGAGCACCCCTTACAGATTAAATCAGAGCTTTATCGGTCAGCTACCACAAACCACATCTCCAGGGACACTTAAAAAAAAAAAACTGTGCAAATGACCCTCATTAGAACTTTCCATCCCTTGAAGCTCTAGCCTCCCCCTCCCCCTGAAACTGGCATATAAAATTTCACCCTAGCTGTGTGGGGAGCTTCTCTCTCTATAGGGTACTCCCACAGGAGAAATAAATTTTTTCCCTGTTACTCTGTCTTTTGTCAATTAATTCACAGGCTCCTAATCACCAGACAAGTTGGTAGACGAAAAGATTTTACTCCCAACAGAGGTGATTTTAATGTCCAGGAACTAGATTGTGGTGATGATTGCACAACCTTGTGAATATATACATATACTTTAAAAAAATGGGATTTAAAAGTGTGAATTTTAGGGGTGCCTGGGTGGCTCAGTGGGTTAAAGCCTCTGCCTTCAGCTCAGGTCATGATCTCAGGGTCCTGGGATCAAGCCCCACCTCAGGCTCTCTGCTCAGCAGGGAGCCTGCTTCTTCCTCTCACTCTGCCTGCCTCTCTGCCTACTTGTGATCTCTCTCTGTCAAACAAATAAATAAATCTTTTTTTTAAAGTGTGAATTTTAGGGTATGTGAGTTTTATCTCAATAGAAATAAAAGGCAAGGGGGACTAGGGGGTTCCTATTTGCCCGGTCTGTCCTGGACATCTAGCCTTGATGCTCTGGGATGGACAGGAATTTGAAACTGACTCTCTCTCACAATGCCCACCAGCCACCCACCTGCCCCTGGGACTGGTTGCCTGCAGCTCCCTTGACAATCCAAGAGCTTCTTCATAGGGGCTGGATATTTTTTTCCTTCTCAGCCCTGAAAAATGCTATGTAAACTCCTTCTCTTTGCAGGGGGCTGTCCTTCCTTCCAGCTGGTCCTCTTGGACAGCACCTGAGAAGACCCCACACTGGTGCTTTCCCTGCTCAAGGCTTATGCCCGGCCTGTGGGAAACACATATTCTTTGCCCCCAAACAAGCCAGCCAATGCAACAACTCTCCCTTTGTGCCACCCTCAAAGCAGCTGGCTAGACCATCTCTCTTTCTTTAGATTTTCTAGACCAGAGTCAGACAGCTGTCCCCATGCCCCCAATTGCTGAGTCATCTGGTTGAAGCCCTTCTTTCCAACATTAGGTGTAGAGAAAAAATATCCCCAGCCTTCCCTATGAGAAGCAGAATTTTTGGCATTACCATAGCCTCTCCAAAACCTTCTTCCCTAATCTCCCACTCCCTCCCACCTTTAATAACTTCAATGTGAGTTCAAGGGTTAAAAATCACAAGAAGCCTTCTTTGTGAATCTGCATCAAGGTGGCATCACACCCGGATGAGTGGTATTTGCCATCTTTTTTCACATCTTTTGGAAAGGGAAGGGCAGTTGCCACTCTGGTAAAGGGGGAAGTTGGGAAATCAGTAGAATCTGTCCCTGTGTCCCTCAGCTTCCCCATTTAGCCCTCTTTAGGGCATTCCCACAGCCTCAGTCCTTAGTTACTCAGGGTCCTCAATTGTATTTTCTTCAGGTGCCATCCTAAAATTAGCTCTCTGTGTCTCTTTTCATACTAAAGTGTGAATGACTAACCAAGGCTTTAACAGGTTTTGAAAGGCCAAAAACAGAAAATAGGAATCAAATGTGAGTTGGGGAACAGCAGGTGGCTTCTGGAATTTGGGGTCACTTAAGCCTTCCAGGAAGGAGGGAATAGGGATATCATCTCTTGCCTCTCCCTGGTATTCTTGGTGCCAAGCAGAAGGCCGGACACATAGTAGGCATGTAGTTTGTACATATTATAAAGATAAACAGAAGGACGAATGGATGGATGACTGAGTGGGTGAATACCCTAACAGGAAGCTCCCACTAATTTCTCTTTTTGCCTCAGGCTCCAGTATGGTATAGCATAGTACCGTAACTAATCCTGTCTTTATTTAAGATTTTGATTTCTTATTTACTGTGGATTTTTTTGGCATTTTTTAAAAGATTTATTTATCTGAGCAAGAGAGAGAGAGTGAGCAGGAGGGATAGGGAGAAGGAGAGGGAAAGAGTCTTGAGCAGACTCTGCACTGAGCAGAGCCAGATGCTGAACTCGATCTCACAACCCTAAAATCCTGACCTGAGCCGAAGCCAAGAGTTAGTTGCCCAACCAACTGAACCAGCCCCAGAATTAATTTTCTTTTTTTAAAAAAAGATTTTATTTATTTATTTGACAGACAGAGATCACAAGTAGGCAGAGAGGCAGGCAGAGAGAGACGAGGAAGTAGGCTCCCTGCTGAGGAGAGAACCCGACTCGGGGCTCGAGTGTCCTAGGACCCTGGGATCATGACCTGAGCTGAAGGCAGAGGCTTTAACCCACTGAGTCACCCAGGTGCCCCCCAGCATTAATTTTGAGGTTTAAAATATTTTATTAAAATATTACTGGTCTCAACTTATCAAGGTTTTTGGTGCCCTCTTAAGTTTTGTACCCAGAATCAGTGCCCCACTCACTACACCCTCGTTCCAGCCCTGCCCAAAGTAAGGAATTAATAAATGGTAACTGTTGTTAAAATTATTACTGCTTTATAGATAAGACATGAAAGAACAATTATAGGCTTTAGTCAGACAGATTAAGGTTCCAACCTGGCCATTCATTGATCAGTCAATCATTCATTTGTTTATACAGGTAGTCAATTTTTTTATAATTATGTTATGTTACTCATCATAGAGTACATCATTAGTTTTTGATGTAGTGTTCAGTGATTCATTATTTGCATATAACACCTAGTGCTCATTATAACACATGCCTTCCTTAATACCCATCATCCGGCTTCCCCATTCCCCCACCCCCTCCCCTCTGAAACCCTCAGATTGTTTCCCAGGATCCATAGTCTTTCATGGTTCCTCTTCCCCTGTGATTAACCTTCTTCAGAGTTCCCTTCCTTCTCCTAATGTCCTCCGTGCTATTCCTTATGTTCCACATATGGGTGAAACCATATGATAATTGTCTTTCTCTGCTAGACTTATTTCACTTAGCATAACCCCTTCCATTTCCATCCATGTTGATGCAAATGGTGGGTATTCATCCTTTCTGATGGTTGATGAATATTCCATTGTGTATATGGACCACATCTTTTTTTTTTTTATGGACGACATCTTTATCCATTCATCTATTGAAGGGCATCTTGGCTCCTTCCACAGTTTGGCTATTGTGGACATTGCTGCTATGAACATTGGAGTGCATATGCCCCTTTGTTTCACTACATCTGTATCACTGGGGTATAAGGTCTTGAGGAACCTCCATACTGTTTTCCAGAGTGGCTGCACCAGCTTGCATTCCCACCAACAATGTAAGAGGGTTCCCTTTTCTCCACAACCTCACCAACACTTGTTGTTTCCTGCCTTGTTAATTTTTGCTATTATAACTGGTGAAAGATGGTATCTCAATGTGGTCAATGATTTTTTTGAAAGCCTCTTCTGTTCCCACCCATTTTCAGAACATGCTGGAACACAGCAGTGGGCAGAAACACCCTGTCTCTGCTTTCAGGGAGCTTCCACTCTAGACACCCTGGTGCTGACCAGCTTGTGACCTTCCATGGGTCACTTAGGCTTCCCAAACCTCATCTGTAACTGGGTAATATTGATCCTATCTGCTTGGATTGCACAAAGGTTGGGAATTATAGCAATTAGTTGTGTCAATAGACACAAACTCACACCCCAATACCCAACACAATGCCCCATCTGGTGTGATTCGCAGTTTCAAGGACAGAGGCTGAGAAAGGGTGGGTATCCTGTCTAGGGTCACACAGTTGACAACAGCAGAAAAAAAGACAAATCTAGTCTTCCTGCTTCATAGTCAAGGCTCTGCTCTGCTGGAAGGGTACAAAGCTCCCCTTCCCAACCCACCGTCTTCCTGAGACCTCAGGGGAGATATTAGTGAGGACAGTCCTGCCCTGTTGTGACCTGCCCTGGGCATCCACAGAGGCCTAGTCCAGCCTTGGAGAGGATCTGAGGGAAGGGGTGGACAGGAGGGCTTAGTAAAGGAGGAAGAGAAGTATCAGAAAAGGATAAATTTAAAAATGGAAGGAGGAAGAAGCATCCAAAAGGAGGCCAGGCCATATCCTCTCCGTGGTCTTGCTGCCTCCTCCTTCCCCCACCCAGATGCTCTTGGGGAGAGAGAAGCAGGTCCAAGTGGACACAGCCCCCAGCTTCACACCACCCTTCTCCTGGCAGAAGCAGAGGTTGCCCATACGGTCTCTCTTCTGTCTCTTAGAAAATCCCACAGGGTTTGTGACAAGTTCTTTTAAGATCCATCCTTGCTGCCCTGAAGGAGTTAACCTCCAGGGGTGGTAAGAAGCCAGCAAGGCCAGGTGACAAGTGTGGGTACTTTCCAGGGGAGGTGTAGACTTCTGAACACCTGTCAGTGGCACAGACACCAGGAGAGATTGGGGTCTTCTGGCTTGGGCTGGACCCACAGGAACATGGGGGTGGGAGTGCCTATCCCAGGGGGGGAGAGGGGGCCTGAGTCCAGGAGGCAGAAGATGGAAGAGGGGAGCTGTGGAAAAACAAAAATAGTTTCTGGGTCTAGGGATTTAAAAAGAGCAAATGCCAGGGGCGTGGCTCAGGAAAACTGACCCCAGGGTAAAGGACTCTCCAGCCCTTTTGCAGGTGTGCTGGGATGAGGCTGCCGCTCCCCTTCCTTACAAGCAGAGAACTACTGGGAAGGATCCCGCCTGCCGGCCTTGAGGGGGTGGCTCTACCCTTGTGACAAAAGGTTGACTGAGCCCAGAGAACCTCATAACTGCACCAGCAGAGAAGTTCCCTCAGGGAAGGGGGGGACATAGTTTCCAGAAGAAAGAAGGGTGTTGGAAAAAATAAATGTATGTAAAGCCCCTATTTTGCTTTTTTGTTTAAGATATTTATTTATTTATTTGAGAGAGAGAGAGAGAGCGCACATGTGCACAAACAGGGAGAGTGGCAGAGGGAAAGGGAGAAGCAGGCTCTCTGCTGAGTAGGGAGCACAATGTGGGGCTCGATCCCAGGACCCTGGGATCCTGACCTGAGCTAAAGGCTGATGCTTAACCAACTGAGCCACCCAGGCACCCCACTACTTTGCTTTTTATTTAAAACAAAAAGCCTCTTGGTCTTAAAGTATTGATTTACTTTAAGGACTTGTCTTCAAGTATTGGTTATCATGTTAAATGTCTGTGCTCACTTACACATTACATATATGGTACGGACACACCCAAAACGTGCCCCAGATGTTATCATTTCCATGCCTTTGTCTTTTTTTTTTAAGATTTTATTTATTTATTGTCAGAGAGATAGAGTACAGGCAGGCAGAGTGGCAGGCAGAGGCAGAGGGAGAAGCAGGCTCCCTGCAGAGCAAGGAGCCCGATATGGGACTCGATCCCAGGACGCCGGGATCATGACCTGAGCCAAAGGCAGTCGCTTAAGCGACTGAGCCACCCAGGCATCCCTCCATGCCTTTGTCTTAAACAGTAAGCTCTAGTCTCAGAAGACCTGGATTTGTATTCCAGCTTTGCCTCCCTCTAGCTGTGTGCACAAATTATACACTGCTTTGTGCCTCTGTGCCCTGGTCTGTAAGAGAGAGGGTGACAACTATACCCATTTCACAGTGTAGTGAGGATAGAATGATAAAATATTTGCAAAATATTTAATATAATAAGTGGCTCATGTCTTGCAACTACTGGTTATGAACACTATTTGCAGTTACCTCTAACTAGAATACTCTTCCTCCTTTCTCTGCACTTTAAAATGATTATAGAGTCTCTTGGGGCACCTGGGTGGCTCAGTGGGTTAAGCCTGTGAGATCAGGTCATGATCTCAGGGTCCTGGGATCCAGTCCCACATTGGGCTCTCTGCTCAGCAGGGAGCCTCCTTCCCCCTCCCCCTCTGCCTGCCTCTCTGCCTACTTGTGATCTCTTTCTCTCTCTGTCAAATAAATAAATAAAATCTTTAAAACATGATTATAGAGTCTTGTTCCAATTTTTGAAACCCTCTTCAAACGCTATGTCTTCCATGACTTTTTCTCATCATTCTAATTCAAAAGGATCTCTCTCTTCTTCCTCTGAAGTCCTCATCAGGCACCAGGGCCCCACAGCTCTGGAAAGCAGGGCCTTCCAGTCCTCTCCTTCTCTACCCCAACTAGAATAAAGGCATCTTTACTAATACTTACACTAGCCCTTCTTAACAAGTCCTAGTCTAAGCAAAAGCAATAAACCTAAAGCTCCCCAAAAAGAAAACAAAGCTCTATGCCAGATAGTTTCACTGATGAAATGTACCAAATATCTAAAGAAGGAGGGGGGCACCTGGGGGCTCAGTGAGTTAAGCCTCTGCCTTAGGTCATGATTTCAGGGTCCTGAGATTGAGTCCTGCATTGGGCTCTCTGCTCAGCAGGGAGTGGGCTAAGCCTCTGCCTTAGGTCATGATTTCAGGGTCCTGAGATCGAGTCCTGAATTGGGCTCTCTGCTCGGCAGGGAGCCTGCTTCCTTCTCTCTCTCTGCCTGCCTCTCTGCCTACTTGTGATCTCTTTCTCTGTCAAATAAATAAATAAATAATCTTTAAAAAAATAAAAAATAAAGAAGAAGAGTTTCTTGGAAACTCTTCCAAGAAATAAAAGCAAATCAGTCCTTTCTAACTCATCTTAGGAAGCCAGCATTATCCTGATGTACGAACATCTGTTCACACAAAAACTTGTACATGAATGCTCATAGCAGCGTATTCATAATATCCACAAATTAGAAACAACCAAAATGTCCATCAACCAATGAGTGGATAAACACCACGTGCTCCAGCCATACAACAGGGTATCACTCACCCATAAAAAGGAATGAAGTACTGATGGCTCTTACAACATGGATGCACCTTGAAAATGTTACATTCAGTGAAAGGAACCAAACACAAAAGGCAACATGCAGTATGATTCCATTTCTATATTACCCACAATAGGTAAATCCACAAACAGAACACAGACGAGTGGTTGCCAGGGGTCAGCAGAGGGGAGAAGCAAGGTGACTACTTCGTGGGTACAGGGACTCCTTCTGGGGTGATGACAAGGTGCTGGTACCAGATAGAGGTGATAGCTACACATACTGCTAGTGTACTAGCTTTTGCTAAATTAATTGCACACTCTAAAATGGTCAATGGTTACTATTCTGTCATGTGATCTTAGCTTCAATCACAACAGCAAGCCTCCTTTTGAATGAGGGACTGTTAACTTTTGTTTTCAGCAAATGTATGAAGAAGATCAGGCAGTTTTTATAGCCCTAAGGAGAAATTATCAATTAGCTTTTGCCTCCATCACAAATCACCCTAAAACTTAGTAGATTAAAACAAGCATTAACGAGATAGTCACCACACACCTATGCGACTGGACTAAAATCCAAAACACTGACAAGACCAAGTGCAGCAAGGATGTGAGCAATGGGAAATTGCATACATTGCCGGTGGGAATGCAAAATGGCTCAGCCACTTCACAAGGCAGTTTGGCAGTTTCTTACAAAACTACACATACCCTTATCATGTGATCCAGCAACTGCCCTCCTCAATATTTACCCAAGGAGTTGAAAACTTTTGTCCACCCAAAAACTTGCACACAAATGTGTATAGCAGGGAAGAGCAAGATGGCGGAGGAGCAGGAGACGGAGATATCATCAGGTCCCAGGAGTTCAGCTAGATAGTTATCAAACCATTCTGAACACCTGCAAACTCAACAAAAGATCGAAGAGAAGAAGAACAGCAGAAAATCGACCACTTACCAGAAGATAGGATGTGCAGAGAAGTGAATCTGAGGTGATGTTTGGGAGGAGAGACTGCGAGGGGAGGAGCCGGCTCCTAGCAAGTGATAGAGCCCCAGAGCACAAACTCAGAACTTTTAGAAGTCTGCTCCACTGAGGGACATTGCTCCAGAGGCTAAGCGGGGATGGAGCCCCTACAGGGACAGTGTGGTCTCAGGACCCGCCAGATCACAAAAAGACCAGGTTTGTCTGAGTGTGGCAGAGCTCCCCGGTATTGGAGCAGGGAAGCCAGTTCCAAAGATGGAGCCAAGGAGTCAGTTCTTGGCTTGGGCTAACCTTAAACCATGATCCAAGGCACAGCCAGGCCACTGCTCTTCCAGCAGTGACCCCACAAGCTGCAGATCTGGGGAGACCCCCTCCTTCCTCCTTCCTCCCTGGGGAGGAGCAGCATAGGAGTATGTGGCAAGAATCTGCTGGGTTTGGAGACTCCAAACGGGGCCATGTGGCAGAGAACGAAATGTTTGGTCACAGGCCAAGTGAGCATGGAGTGTGGCCGGAGACGAGGGAGACGGAGGGACTGACTGTTTTTCTCTGAAGGTGCACTGAGGAGCGAGGCCCCGAACTCTTGGCTCCTCCAGACTGGATATTGAGAAGCCGCCATCTTTATTCTCTGCCTCCAAAGCTGTATGGAAAGCCATCAGGGAACAAAAGCTCCTGAGACCAAAATCGCAAGGATTGCTTAGCCTGGCCCTTGGCAAAGGCAGTGCAATTCTGCCTCCGGCAAAGACATTTGAGAATCACAACAACAGGCCCCTCCCCCAGGAGATCCCCAAGAACATCCAGCCAAGTTCACCAATCAATGAGAACTGCAAAACTTCAGAGCCACTGGAATACAACACATAGAATTCATGGCTTTTTTACCACATGATTCTTTAGTCTTTCAAAGTTAAAATTTTTAAATTTTACTTTTTAAAAAATTCTATATTTCTGTTTTTCCTATTTAACATTTTTTAAACTGATTTATCGTATCAATACATTTATTTAAAATCTTTAATTTTCATTGTTATAGTCATATTCTATCCCTTCATTGTATTTAACTTTATTTTTTGTATACATATAAGTTTTTACTTCATTAAAATTATGGGATACAGTTTCTCCTAACAGATCAAAATATACCCTAAATCTAGTGTATGGCTTTGTTCTAGTCTCCAACCTGATTACATTCTTTCCACCTTTTTTTTCTTTCTTTTCTCAACCAACATCTTATATCACTTCCTTTTTTAGAACCAAGAAACTCATTTTAGACCCAAAGACACCTCCGGATTTAAAGTGAGGAGGTGGAGGGGAGGAGTCAAGATGGCGGAGAAGTAGTGGGCTGATGACATCAGGCAGCAGGAGAGCAGCTAGATAGCTTATCAAACCATTCCGAACACCTACAAATCCAACAGGAAATCGAAGAGAAGAAGAGCAACAATTCTAGAAACAGAAAATCGACCACTTTCTTAAAGGTAGGACCAGCGGAGAAGTGAATCCAAAGTGATGGGAAGATAAATCACAGAGGGAGGGGCCGGCTCCTGGCAACCGGCGGAGCAATGGAGCACAAAATCAGGACATTTAAAAGTCTGCTCCACAGAGGGACATCGCTCCAGAGGCTAAACTGGGGTGAAGACCTCACGGGGAAAGCATGGCCTCAGGTCCCGCGGGGTCACAGAAGGATCGGGGGTGTCTGAGTGTTGCAGAGCTCACAGGTATTAGCGGGGAAGCCGGCTATGGAGACAGAGCCGAGGAGTGAGCTCTCAACTCGGGGTTACCTTGAACTGTAATCCGTGACACAGGCTGGTGCTCTGTGCGTGGGGCCCCCACAAGATCCGGGGAGACTCCGACCTGGGAGAGCCCAGGGATCTGCAGGGTTCGGAGACTCCAGGCGGGGCTCTGTGCCAGAGACAGAGATGCTTGGTCACAGGCTCGGTGACCTAGGAGCACAGCCGGAGGCCAGTGAGACGGGAGTGATTGTGCGATTTTCTCCAAGCACAGCTGGAGGCTGGGGAGACGGGAGTGATTAAGCACTTTTCCCTGAAGGCACACTGAAGAGTGGGGCCCGAGCTCTCGGCTCCTCTGGGCCAGAGATTGGGAGGCCGCTATTTTCATTCCTGTCCTCCAGAACTCTACGGAAAGCGTTCAGGGAACAAAAGCTCCCGAAAGCGAACCCAAGAGGATTACTTAGCCCGGCCCCTGGTAAGGGTGGTGCAATTCCACCTGGGGCAGAGACACTTGAATCACTACAATAGGCCCCTCCCCCAGAAGATCAACAAGAAATCCAGCCAAGACCAAGTTCACTTATCAAGGAGAACAGCAGAATTCCAGAGGAGGAGAAAGCAAAGCATGGAATTCATTGCTTTCTCCCCATGAATCTTTAGTCTTGCAAAGTTAATTAATTTTTAAAAATTTTTTTTCTCTTCTGCTAATTTTTTTAAATTCTTACCCTTTCCCCTTTTAATGTTTTTTAACTAGTTTATCTTAATAATTTCTTAAAAAAATCTTTTTTGAACCTTTATTATAGTCATATTTTATCCTTCATTGTATCTAACTTTATTCTTTGTATACACATAGGGTTTTTTCTTCTAAAAAATTTGGGGTACAACTTCTTCTAATAGATCAACTACACCCTAAATCTAGCACCGGGCTTGATCTAGTCTCCAGCCCAAGCAAGTTCTCTCCACTTTCTTTTGTTTTATTATTCTCCCAACCAATTTACCTTATCAATTCCTTTGTTAGAAATTTAAAAAAAAATTTTTTTCAGCTTTTAGTCATATTCCATCCCTTCATTGTGTTTACCCTTATATATGTTTTTCATTCTTTAAAATTTTGGGAGGTAGTTTCTTCCAAGAGACTAAAATACTCCCCAAATTAAGTGGGTGACCCTGTTCTAGTCACCAGTCTAATATATATATATTTTTCTTTTTTTATATATTTTTTCTTTATTTGTGTTCTTTTTTTCATTTTTTTTCTCTTTTCTGAACTTCTTTTTACCCCCTTTCTCCCCCACCCCCGCCACAATTTGGGGTCTCTTCTGATTTGGTTAAAGCACATTTTCCTGGGGTCTTTGCCACCCTTTTAGTATTTCTTTTTTTTTTTTTTAGATTTTTTTATTTTTTTTTTAATTTGATAGAGATCACAAGTAGGCAGAGAGGCAGGCAGAGAGAGAGAGAGGAGGAAGCAGGCTCCCTGCTAAGCAGAGAGCCTGATGTGGGGCTTGATCCCAGGACCCTGAGATCATGAACTGAGCTGAAAGCAGAGGCTTTAACCCACTGAGCCACCCAGGTGCCCCCCTTTTAGTATTTCATTTGCTCCTTCATATATTCTTATCTGGACAAAATGACAAGGCGGAAAACTCACCACAAAAAAAAAAGAATAGGAGGCAGTACCGAAGGCTAGGGACCTAATCAAAACAGACATTGGTAATATGTCAGATCTAGAGTTCAGGATGATGATTCTCAAGGTCCCAGCTGGGCTCAAAAAGGCATGGAAGATATTAGAGAAACCCTGTCCAGAGAAATAAAAGCCGTCTCTGGAGAAATAAAAGAACTAAAATCTAACCAAGTTGAAATTAAAAAAAGCTATTAATGAGGTGCAATAAAAAATGGAGGCTCTTAATGCTAGGATAAATGAGGCAGAAGAAAGAATTAGTAATATAGAAGACCAAATGACAGAGAATAAAGAAGCTGAGCAAAAGAGAGACAAACAACTACTGGACCACGAGGGGAGAATTTGAGAGATAAGTGATACCATATGATGAAACAACATTAGAATAATTGGGATTCCAGAAGAAGAAGAAAGAGAGAGGGGAGAATAAGGTATATTGGAGAGAATTATCATAGAGAATGTCCCTAATATGGCAAAGGGAAGAAGCATCAAAATCCAGGAGGTGCAGAGAATCCCCCTCAAAATCAATAGGAATAGGTCCAAACCCCGTCATCTAATAGTAAAATTTACAAGTCTTAGCCCTCAAAGAAAAAATCCTGAAAGCAGCCCGGGACAAGAAATCTGTAACATAAAATGGTAAAAATATTAGATTGGCAGCAGACTTATCTACAGAGACCTGGCAGGCTAGAAAAAACTGGCATGATATATTCAGAGCACTAAACGAGAAAAACATGCAGCCAAGAATACTATATCCAGCTAGGTTATCATTGAAAATAGAAGGAGAGAGGGGTGCCTGGCTGGCTCAGTGGGTTAAGCCTCTGCCTTCAGCTCAGGTCATGATCTCAGGGTCCTGGGATTGAGTCCCGCATCGGCTCTCTGCTCAGCAGGGAGCCTGCTTCCCTCTCTCTCTCTCTGCCTGCCTCTCTGACTACTTGTGATCTCTCTCTGTCAAGTAAACAAATAAAAAATCTTTAAAAAAAAAAAAAGAAAAGAAAATAGGAGAGATAAAAAGCTTCCAAGACAAACAAAAACTGAAAGAATTTGCAAACACCAAACCAGCTCTACAGGAAATATTGAAAGGGGTCCTCTAAGCAAAGAGAGACCCTAAAAAGAGTAGATCAGAAAGGAACAGAGACAATATACAGTAACAATCACCTTATAGGCAATGCAATGGCACTAAATTCAATCTCTCAATAATCACCCTGAATGTAAATGGGCTAAATGCCCCAATCAAAAGACACAGGGTTTCAGAATGGATAAAAAAACAAAACCCATCAATATGCTGTGTACAAGAAACTCATTTTAGACCCGAAGTCCTCTCCAGACTGAAAGTGACGGGGTGGAAAACAATTTACCATGCTAATGGACATCAGAAGAAAGCTGGGGTGGCAATCCTTATATCAGATCAATTAGATTTTAAGCCAAAGACTATAATAAGAGATGAGGAAGGACACTACATCATACTCAAAGGGTGTGTCCAACAAGAAGATCTAACAATTTTAAATATCTATGCCCCTAACATGGGAGCAGCCAACTATATAAACCAACTAATAACAAAATCAAAGAAACACATTGACAAGAATACAATAATAGTTGGAGACTTTAACACACCCCTCACTGAAATGGACAGATCATCCAAGCAAAAGATCAACAAGGAAATACAGGTCTTAAATGACACACTGGACCAGATGGACATCACAGATATATTCAGAACATTCCATCCCAAAGCAACAGAATACACATTCTTCTCTAGTGCCCATGGAACATTCTCCAGAATAGATCACATCCTGGGTCATAAATCAGGTCTCAACAGGTATCAAAAGATTGGGATCATTCCCTGCAGATTTTCAGACCACAATGCTCTGAAGCTAGAACTCAATCACAAGAGGAAATTTGGAAAGAGCACAAATACATGGAGACTCAACAGCATCCTTCTAAAGAATGAATGGGTCAACCAGGAAATTAAAGAAGACTTGAGAAAAATCATGGAAACAAATGATAATGAAAACACAACGGTCCAAAATCTGTGGGACACAAAAAAGGCAGTCCTGAGAGGAAAATATATAGCCATACAAGCCTATCTCAAGAAACAGGAAAGGTCTCAAATACACAACCTAGCCCTACACCTAAAGGAGCTCGAGAAAGGACAACAAAGAAAGCCTAAACCCAACAGGAGAAGAGAAATAATAAAGATCAAAGCAGAAATCAATGAAATAGAAACCAAAAAAACAATAGAACAAATCAATGAAACTAGGAGCTGGTTCTTTGAAAAAATTAATAAGATTGATAAACCCCTGGCCAGACTTATCCAAAAGAAAAGAGAAAGGACCCAAATAAATAAAATCATGAATGAAAGAGGAGAGATCACAACCAACACCAAAGAAATACAAACAATCATAAGAACATATTATGAGCAACTCTATGCCAACAAATTTGACAATCTGGAAGAAATGGATGCTTTCCTAGAGACATATAAACTGCCAAAACTGAACCAGGAAGAAATAGAAAACCTGAATAGGCCCATAACCAGTAAGGAGATTGAAGCAGTCATCAAAAATCTCCAAACAAACAAAAGCCCAGGGCCAGATGGCTTCCCAGGGGAATTCTACCAAACATTTAAAGAAGGATTAATTCCTAGTATCCCGAAACTGTTCCAAAAAATAGAAATGGAAGGAAAACTTCCAAACTCATTTTATGAGGCCAGCATCACCTTGATCCCCAAACCAGACAAGGATCCCATCAAAAAAGAGAATTACAGACCAATATCCTTGATGAACACAGATGCGAAAATTCTCACCAAAATACTAGCCAATAGGATCCAACAGTACATTAAAAGGATTATTCACCACGACCAAGTGGGATTTATTCCAGGGCAGCAGGGTTGGTTCAACATCCGCAAATCAATCAATGTGATACAGTACACTAACAAAAGAAAGAACAAGAACCATATGATACTCTCAATAGATGCTGAAAAAGCATTTGACAAAGTGCAACATCCCTTCCTAATCAAAACTCTTCAAAGTGTAGGGATAGAAGGCACATACCTCAATATTATCAAAGCCATCTATGAAAAAGGCACCGCAAATATCATTCTCAATGGAGAAAAACTGAGAGCTTTTCCGTTAAGGTCAGGAACACGGCAGGGATGTCCGCTATCACCACTGCTATTCAACATAGTACTAGAAGTCCTAGCCTCAGCAATCAGACAACAAAAAGAAATTAAAGGCATCCAAATCGGCAAAGAAGAAGTCAAACTATCGCTCTTTGCAGATGATATGATACTATATGTGGAAAACCCAAAGGCTCCACTCCAAAACTGCTAGAGCTTGTACTGGAATTCAGTAAAGTGTCAGGATATAAAATCAATGCACAGAAATTAGTTGCAGTTCTTTACACCAACAACAAGACAGAAGAAAGAGAAATTAAGGAGTCAATCCCATTTACAATTACACCCAAAACCATAAGATACCTAGGAATAAACCTAACCAAAGAGGCAAAGAATCTATACTCAGAGAACTATAAAGTACTCATGAAAGAAATTGAGGAAGACACAAAGAAATGGAAAAATGTTCCATGCTCATGGATTGGAAGAATAAATATTGTGAAAATGTCTATGCTACCTAAAGCTATCTACACATTTAATGCAATGCCTATCAAAATCCCATCCAATTTTTTCAAAGAAATGGAACAAATAATCCTAAAATTTATATGGAACCAGAAAAGACCTCGAATAGCCAAAGGAATATTGAAAAAGAAAGCCAAGGTTGGTGGCATCACAATTCCAGACTTCAAGCTCTACTACAAAGCTGTCATCATCAAGACAGTATGGCACTGGCACAGAAACAGACACATAGATCAATGGAACAGAATAGAGAGCCCAGAAATAGACCCTCAACTCTATGGTCAACTAATCTTCGACAAAGCAGGAAAGAATATCCAATGGAAAAAAGACAGCCTCTTCAACAAATGGTGTTGGGAAAATTGGACAGCCGCATGCAGAAAAATGAAATTGGACCATTTCCTTACATACACACGAAAATAGACTCAAAATGGATGAAGGACCTCAATGTGAGAAAGGAATCCATCAAAATCCTTGAGGAGAACACAGGCAGCAACCTCTTCGACCTCAGCCACAGCAACTTCTTCCTAGGAACAATGCCAAAGGCAAGGGAAGCAAGGGAAAAAATGAACTATTGGGACTTCATCAAGATCAAAAGCTTTTGCACAGCAAAGGAAAGAGTCAACAAAACCAAAAGACAACAGACAGAGTGGGAAAAGATATTTGCAAACGACATATCAGATAAAGGGCTAGTATCCCAAATCTACAAAGAGCTTAGCAAACTCAACATCCAAAGAACAAACAATCCAATCAAGAAATGGGCAGAGGACATGAACAGACATTTCTGCAAAGAAGACATCCAGATGGCCAACAGACACATGAAAAAGTGCTCCACATCACTGGGCATCAGGGAAATACAAATCAAAACCACAATGAGATACCACCTCACACCAGTCAGAATGGCTAAAATGAACAAGTCAGGAAATGACAGATGCTGGCGAGGATGTGGAGAAAGGGGAACCCTCCTACACTGTTGGTGGGAATGCAAGCTGGTGCAACCACTCTGGAAAACAGCATGGAGGTTCCTCAAAAAATTGAAAATAGAGCTACCTTATGACCCAGCAATTGCACTACTGGGTATTTACCCTAGAGATACAAACGTAGTGATCCAAAGGGGCACGTGTACCCGAATGTTTATAGCAGCAATGTCCACAATAGCCAAGTTATGGAAAGAACCTAGATGTCCATCAACAGATGAATGGATAAAGAAGAGGTGGTATATATATACAATGGAATATTATGCAGCCATCAAAAGAAATGAAATCTTACCATTTGTGATGACATGGATGGAACTAGAGCGTATTATGCTTAGCGAAATAAGTCAACTGGAGAAAGACAACTATCACATGATCTCCCTGATATGAGGAAGTGGAGATGCAACGGGGGTGGGAGTTAAGGTGGTAGGAAAAGAAAAAATGAAACAAGATGGGATCGGGAGGGAGACAAACCAAAAGAGACTCTTAATGTCATAAAACAAACTGAGGGGGGTGGGGGGGGAGAGGGGATGGGAGAGGGTGGTGGGGTTACATTATATGTTTAAATAAAGCCTAAATAAAAAGAAAAAAAAAGTAAGCCTAGACCTTCTAGCCATTGTGTTGTTTGTTTTCTCGAACATCAATAATACCAGTTGGGAGGGATGAAAGGGGAAGTGTGAGATAATCAGAGAAGTGAGAAAAGTCAGAAAAAGAAAACATGCCTCTGTAATCTGTTACGACATCTCACCCTGCAACAGAGATCATTGACAGGAAAAGCTAGAGCCAAAATGTATGTTTAGATTAAACAATAATCTATATTCTCTAAATTATCAGCACTTGACATGAACAAAAGAGCAAGCCATTCTTTCATGTGCATCTTTGCATTTTTAAAAATAAATCAAACTTTCTTAAGAATAATAACTTACATTTATTGAATTTAATATGAATTAAGAACTTCCATGCATTGGCTCATTTTGTTCTCAGAATACTACTGTGCTGTCTGTTCTGTTATTGTGCCAATCGATAGATAAGGAAGTAGAAGTTCAGGAGGTTAGATTAACTCCTCCATGGCTATCAGTTAGCTGTGTTGGGATGTTCATGCCCCATACCCTTAACCATCAGACCCCTGTCTCTCAAGGTATTGTTGTACCTGGGATAGACTTAACTTGGCATTCCCTGTTCTGTGATGTGGCCACTCTGGGTCCAGCTAACCAGGAGATCATCGTCGTGGGTTTGCAAAAGCAAGATGATTCAAGTCCCTCTACTTGGTACTTCATCTTCCCTTTGCTTATGCTCATCAAGCCAAAAGTCAGAGTGAAGGCAGGCTCTCTGCTTGCTGCCTGTCTCCCTTCCCCTACTCAGATATATGCTCAGGGCACAGGAACAAATATGCCATCTAGGTAGACTCAAGCTAAATAGTGAGAAGATTCCTTCTTTCCTTGGGGTGTCCCCCCAGTTTCTACAAATACTTCCTTTGGAGTTGTCTCATCTACCTTTAGTGGAGCCATGAAACTATAATACTCCCTTCTCTGGGCAATGATTGTCTCCTGTCCACTAACTTCAATCTCCTGCCCCAATAGATGAGAGTGATGGGGAGAGGTAGAGGGCTAGTCCTGCCATCATCAGGGGAGATCTTAGCTGGAAGGGTCTATGGCATGGTCTTTTTTGAATGAGACAACAACTTTGCAACAGGCTCAATCCCAGTCAACACCTTGTTATGACACAGAAAATTCCATGACAACATAGGGGAGTGACACTGCCTAATGCTGGAAAGTGGAGGAGGATAACTACTCATAGGATTAGACCAGAACTCGACAACTTAGAGAATCCACAGCTACTTCAATTTTATCTATTTATTTATTTTTAAAGATACATTTACTTATTTTAGAGAGCAACAGAGAGAAAGAATGCCCACATGCAAGTGGGGGGAGGAACAGAGGGAGGGCGAGAGATTCTTGAAGCCGACTCTCAGCTGAACATGGAACCTGTCACAGGGCTTGATCTCAGGACCCTGAGATCATGACCTGAGCTGAAATCAAGAGTCAGACACTCAACTGGCTGAGCCACCCAAGCGTCCCTATTTCTTCAATTTTAGAAAAGACATACACAATTTATATAAGGATTAACATTCTTCATATATCAAGAACAAATTGGTAAGAAAATAACAGACATATTATGTACCTAAGTGTATTGAGCTCTGTAATTTTGCTTCTAAAAGAAATTGAAGGTTTCCTTTTCCCCATTATCCTTCCTGATGACTCTATGAGGATTAAAAATAAATGTCCAAGCAGAGCAGGTCTCAGTGGCACTGAGTACAACAGGTAGCCAGGGAGCTTGGAGTATAAATGAAAAGTGAGCTCCTCACCAAGTTCTCCTATAGGCTCTACCCACAAGATTCAGGACCTTTATGATTGCTCCCTCTGCTTTCCAACAGTTTTCATCTCTATGTCCAAAGACTTTACACAAGTCTTTATAAACAGTTTCATCTAAAGTATCCCCAAATGGCCACCTGGGTGACTCAGTTGTTAAGCATCTGCCTTTAGCTCGGGTCATGATCCCAGGATCCTGGGATTGAGCTCTGCATTGGGCTCCTTGCTCCTCAGGGGGGCAGGAGGAGCTGCTTCTCTCTCTTTCACTCCCTCTGCTCTGTTCCTTCTCTAGCTGTGCCTCCCTCTGTCAAATAAATAAATAAAAATCTTAAAATAAAATAAAATAAAATATCCCCAAACAAGCACCTGGCTGGCTCAGTCTGATGGAGCATGTGACTCTTGATCTCAGGGTCCTGAGTTATTGATCTCAGGGTCCTGAGTTGAAGCCCCAGGTTGGACATGGAGACTAGGTTGGGCATGGAGACTAGTTTAAAAAAAAAGCCTAGGGGCATCTGCGTAGCTCAGTGGGTTAAAGCCTCTGCCTTCGGCTCAGGTCATGATCCCAGGGTCCTGGGATCGAGCCCTACATTGGGCTCTCTGCTCAGCAGGAAGCCTGCTTCCTCCTCTCTCTCTGCCTGCCTCTCTGCCTACTTGTGATCTCTGTCTGTCCAATAAATAAACAAAATCTTTTTTTAAAAAAGCATATATATTATACACACACACACACACACACACACATACACATATGAACTTTATTCAAAATAGAACACAAATGTCCATTGAGCAGTGAGTGGATAAACAGTGGTACAGTTAGTTGTGCAAGCCCATGACATGTGCATTCTTAAAAACCACTGCATGCTACAAAATCATGCAATAACAACCACAGGGCTCAGGGAAGATGTAGTTGGGGCACAACACTGAAACCTTTCATCAGTGACACACAAAAGAGAAATAGGAACAGAGTAAAAGTTAGCACAGCTTTACACCTGTTAAATAGTTAATATAAATACACTACACATGGTAATTTAATTTGAAAAAGGCCTGAGTCAGGGAAATACAAATCAAAGCCACGTTGAGATACCACCTTACACCAGTCAGAATGACCAAAGTTAGAACAAGTCAGGAGACAGATGCTGGCAAGGATGCAGAGAAAGGGGAACCCTCCTACACTGTTGGTGGGAATGCAAATGGCACAACCAATCTGGGAAACAGCATGGAGGCTCCTCAGAAAGTTGAAAATAGAGCAATCGCACTATTGGGTATTTACCCCAAAGATACAAATGTAGTGATCCAAAGGGGCATGTACACCCGAATGTTCATAGCAGCAATGTCCACAATAGCCAAACTATGGAAAGAACCTAGAAGTCCATCCACAGATGAATGGATAAAGAAGATGTCATACACACCACACACACACACACACACACACACACACACACACACGCACACACACACACTGGCATATCA
>ML104008.1:243114-261192 GCA_003697995.1 Taxidea taxus jeffersonii
CACACACACACACACACACACACGCACACACACACACTGGCATATCAACCATCAAAAAGAATAAAATCTTGCCATTTCCAAAGACATGGGTGGAACCAGAGGGTATGAGACTAAGCGAACTAAGTCAGTCAGAGAAAGACAAATACCAAATGATTTCACACATATGTGGAATTTAAGACCAAAACAGATGAACATAGGGGAAGGTAAGGTAAAATAAAATAAGATGAAAATCGAGAGGGAAGCAAACCATAGAGATGCTGAACTCTAGGAAACAAACGGAAGGTTGCTGGAGGGGAATGGGTGGAGGGATGGGGTGACTGGGTGGTGGGCATTAAGGAGCTCACATGATGCAATGAGCACTGGGTGTTGTATGCAACTGATGAATCACTAAATTCTACTTCTGAGACTATTTTTTTTTAAATAGCCCTGAAGTTTGCTTACAGAAGTGGGAGTATATTCTATGAGCATAGTGGAATTTAATTAGAAATCTATAGCAAGGGGCGCCTGGGTGGCTCAGTCAGTTAAGTGTCTGCCTCATGATCCCAGGGTCCTGGAATTGAGCGCCACATCCGGCTCCCTGCTCAGTGGGGAGCCTGCTTCTCCCCCTCCCTCTGCCTGCCACTCCCACTTCCTGTGTTCTCACTCTCTCTCAAATAAATAAATAAAATCTTTTTTTAAAAAAGAAGAAATCTATGACAAGACATACAGAAAATGTCCAAATATTTGGAAATAAAAAATGCAGTTCTAGGGACGCCTGGTGGCTCAGTTGATTAAGAGGCTGCCTTCGGCTCAGGTCATGATCCCAGCGTTCTGGGATCGAGTCCCACATCGGGCTCCTTGCTCGGCAGGGAGCCTGCTTCTCCCTCTGCCTCTGCCTGCCACTCTGTCTGCCTGTGCTCACTCCCTCTCTCTCTCTCTGACAAATAAATAAAATCTTTTTTAAAAAATGCAGTTCTAAAAAAAAAATGCAGTTCTAAACTGCTCGTGTGCCAAAAATGAAATCACAAGGGAAATAAGAAAACATTTTAAACTAAATGGCAATGAAAACATACATAAAAAATCGGCATTGTGAAGCTGAAGCAGAACTGAGAAGAAAATGTACAGCTTTAAATGTTTCTATGTGAAAAGAAGAAAGGTGTGAAATAATGAGTAATGCCCCCCTGAGAAGCTAGGAAAAATTGAGCAGATTAAACCCAAAGTAAGTAGAAGGAAGAAAATAATAAGATGGGTAAGCAGAAAACAGGCAAAAGAAAAAAGTCAGGAAAGTCAAAAATTGGTCATTTGGAAAGCTTATTGATGAAACCCTGCTGCCTCTTATACGTTTCTCACTGGGCCCCTCACAAAGGTCCTGTTAGACCAGCTGCTCATGCTCCCAGCCTGTTGCTATGTTTGGTCCAGTCCTCCTGCCACCCTGGGGAGAGAGAGATCCTACAGGACAAGGAATGGACAGAGACACAGACAGGTGGGCCCTGTCAGGTGTGCAGAACATGGAGAGATCCTTGGGGTGTTTCTGCATTGACCCAGGGCCCACAGGGAATCAAGGACAAGCTACCTCTGTGCAGAGAAGAGAGAAGAGGGGAACTCAGCCTCCATGAGCACAGAAAAAATGTCTAGGGACCTTGAGGCCTTGGGGAATATTTGCGGCTCTGAAGGAGATTGGCGCTGAGATCCCCAGAACAGAGAACGGCATGGAGCAGCGAGAGAGAGAATTCCCCAGGCATTCTGCTATGAAATTGTTCCCTTTTGATATATTTCTCCCTCTCACCATGGCTCCTTCCTTCTAAGACACTGGAAAGGTCTGCACCGGCCCCAGCAATGTGCAGGTCCAGGAATCCATCAGCAACTGGAATTCAATCCCTGAAGAGTCTGGAACCAGCTGGGAAAGGGCTACAAATGTGAACAGATTTGGGCAGGATCCTGAGCCAGGAAACAGTCAGAAGCTGCTCCCAGACATACCTTAGGGCTCGGTTTTAAAATTTATTTTAAACTTAGGTGTGCTATGTTATGGTTGTAATTCCTTTCCAATTTCAAATTCTGTTAGTTATTAAATGTTTTGAGAGGTCACATGGCTTGGTCTTACTGCCCCTTACTTATCTGCTTTGGTCACTCAGAGGATTTCCATGGCTGCCATGAGCAGGGTCTAGGCCCATGTTATAAAAAATTCATGAAACCAGCAATATGTATTGACTAAGGGTACCCAGTTCTAGATTCTAAGCTTGGAACGAATAAAGTTTTTTCTTCCGTCCCTCCCTCCCTCCCTCCCTCCTTCCTTCTTCCTGTGTCTTTCCCTCCAAATTTCATTAAATGTTAAATCTGAGGGGTGCCTGAGTGGCCCAGTTGGTTAAGCGTCTGCCTTTGGCTCTGGTCATGATCCCACAGTCCTGGGATCCAGTCCCCTATCTGTCTCCCTATTGGGGGTTGGAGCCTGTTTCTTCCTCTCCCTCTGCCTGCCAGGCCCCTGCTTGTGCTCACTCTCTCTCTCTGACATATAAAATCTTTTCAAAAATGTTAAATTTGGAAAGTATCAATATTGGACAGGTTATAGAATATCTGGCAGGTCCCACAGCTGCTGCGAGTGTGAACTGGTCCCATCATTTGGAAAATTACTGTTGCCATTGGGTACGGTAAAAGTGTGCACAGCCAAAGACCCAGCACCCCACTCCTGGATGCCTCCCCACAAATACCCTTGCACACGTACACCAGGACATGTGGTAGCCCTTCTGGCTTTAGCAAACACAAAAGGAGGCAAATGAAAACACAGATACATGGTGCATACCCATACACAGTAACGTCCCAGGAGTGAAAGTAAACGCACTTGACAGCTAGCTACACACAGCAGCATGGGTGAATCTCAGAAGCGTAATGTGGGGAGGAAAAAAAGCCGCCTAAGAATAATGATTCTATGCATATAAAGTTCAGAAACAGACAAAACTAAAAATACATTGTTTAAGATTCAAGTATGCATGGTAAAACCATAAGAAGAGCCAGAGTGCAGTACAGACACTATTGGGATAGAATCACTCAGAGAAAGAAAGGCAGAGGGGCCCACGAGATGTCAGGTCCTGTGATGCTTGTTGTATTGTGTCTCTTTATTCTCAATCCATATTTTATGCTACTCAATCATAAGTAAAAATAATTATAAAAATCAGATTATAGAGGGGCGCCTGGGTGGCTCAGTGGGTTAAAGCCTCTGCCTTCGGCTCGGGTCATGATCCCAGGGTCCTGGGATCGAGCCCTGCATCAGGCTCCCTGCTAGGCGGTGAGCCTGCTTCCTCCTCTCTCTCTGCCTGCCTCTCTGCCTGCTTGTGATCTCTGTCTGTCAAATAAATAAATAAAATTTATTTTCTTTGTATATTATACATAATAGGTATAATGATCATGGATAGAAAAACACATGAAAAGTTACGCATTAAAGAATAATAGTGGTAAACTCAGTTTTCTCTTTTTTATCTTCTTCAAAATTCAAAATTAAAATAATTTTAAGTGACACATAAGATTATATAACGAAATGAAGTTGTTCACCATATGTCAAAGCATGAGTTATGAAATTGGTTTGTTCGGTGTGATCTCAGCTAGGGAGAAAGCAGGCAGAAGAAAAAGACAAAGACACATCTAAAAATGTGATTATGATGGGGCACCTGGGTGGCTCAGTCCCTTAAGCGACTGGCTCTTGATTTCCACTGGGATCATGATCTCAGGGTTGTGGGATCAACCCCCACATCTGGCTCTGCACTTAGTGGGTTTTTCTCCTTGGGACTCTCTCCCTCTGCCCCTCCTCCCATGCCACACACAAGCTCTCACACACACACACTCTCTCTCTCTCTCTCTGAAAATAAATAGATCTTTTTTAAAAAATATGACCGTGGGATCACAAGGGACTTTTGCTTACTTAGTTTTGCTTAATTATTTTCTAAAAGTCTTCATAGTCCTGGTTTTTAAATGATTAATCATGATGAAAGTTTTTGTTTTGTTTTTAAAGATTTATTTATTTATTCGAGAAAGAGTGTGAGCAAGCGAGCAGGGAGAGGGGTAGAGGGAGAGGGATGGAATCTCAAGCAGACTCCATGTTGAGCACAGAGTGTGACACGGTGCTCGATGACCCTGAGATCATGACCTGAACTGAAACCAAGAGTTGGATGCTCACCAGGCACCCCTGTTTTGTTTTAAGAAAAAAGTGTCAAAGGCCCATTGCTTGCTTACATTTGCAGCAGACCCAATGCAACTTGTTCATGGCTAAATTTCTGGTTCCTAGACAGTGCTCAGCTCATAGTATGCATTCAATAATTATTTACAGAATATATGAATGAGTAAAAGAATTAATGAATGAACAAAGGATGTTAATGGAGCAGGTTGAAGAGACAAAACAGAACTCTTGGTCTCCGGTTTTTTTGGTCTCTTCTCTGCCCATTACAGTCTAAAAGAAGGCATAATTTCCATAGATAAGATGCCCAAGATGGGTAGGCAGACTATATGACAGTTCATTCTTTGGCTTGCATGAATTCCTTTCTAGCAGCTCAGACAACATACAGTAGAGACCGATAACCTTTGTGGATTCTTGGGAGGCAGAGAGTTTGTAGAATATTAAAGACCAGCAAATGGCAACCAACCTTCCCAAAAGGAAGGGGAAAGATGGATGAACTTGTGATCAGCCACTTCTATATTGGGCAAGATTCTATACCTATGCAATTCTTGGTAAGAAACCCTTTGCTGGCACTTTAAAAAGGAAATGCTCGGGGTAAGTCAGCATGGGTGCAGCTAGGGCAAATTCAGCTGAACCTACCACCCCACTTCCTTCTCTGGTAGCAATGAACATCTGAGGAAGGGTCAGCTGAAAAGAGCTCTAGACAAAGGCTCTGATTTTCAGCATGCAACAAAAGTGCTGTGGGAATAGAGCTGGGAAAACAGTAACATTTGGGAAACTAACATACAGTCTATCTGGGCCCCTCCATTATTGTACATTGCCGTGTGTAAAACAAAACAACTTTACCAAAAAGATGAAAACCTTGGAACCTTAATCCTTCCCAAGTCCCCCTCCCCCAGTCCAGCCCTGCTCTTTTGAATAGGGGAAGCCATCAGTCAAGCAGGGCTGGAGGTCCAAAAGAGGGGTGCACATTGCTTACCAAGAAACAGACTGCAGATGACTCAGTGTCACCAGGAACTTAGTTTCAGAAGTGCAGAATTGGCATAGAGACCCAAGATATTGTACAAATCAGCTTCCTCCCTCCTCCTGCCCATGTGTATTCCCCACATCCCTCCCCCATCTGATGTTGTGCTAACCAAGGGAACAAGCTCCTACTCTTTCCATTAGAACAGGGCTTTACATTTTCCTTTTTAGGAGGGAAACAACTTTCTTTGCAAACAAACTTACCTGGAACACCCTTCTATAGAACTGATAAAAAATACAGATGCGTATATCAAAACCACAATAAGATGGGGCGCCTGGGTGTCTCGGCGGGTTAAAGCCTCTGCCTTGGGCTCAGGTCATGATCCCAGGGTCCTGGGATCGAGCTCCGCATCTGGCTCTCTGCTCAGCAGGGAACCTGCTTCCACCCCTTCTCTCTCTCTACCTGCCTCTCTGCCTACTTGTGATCTCTTTTTTAAAAAATCTTGAAAAGAGGGGCACCTGGGTGGCTCAGTGGGTTAAAGCCTCTGCCTTCGGCTCAGGTCATGATCCCAGGGGCCTGGGATCGAGCCCCGCATCGGGCTCTCTGCTCCGCGGGGAGCCTGCCTCTCCCCCTCTCTCTGCCTGCCTCTCTGCCTACTTGTGATCTCTGCCTGTCAAATAAATAAATAAAATCTAAAAAAAAAAAAAATCTTGAAAAGAAAAAACACCACAATAAGATACCACCCCACCTCCATTTGTATGGCTACCGCCAAAAAAACAAAACTAAACAAAAGCAAAAACAGAAAATAACAAATATTGGCAAAGGTATAAAGAAATTGGAAGCCTTGTGCGTTGTTGTGGAGAATATAAAATGGTACAAAGGCTGTGGAAAACAGTTTGGCGGTTCCTCAAAAAATGAAAAATGGATTTACTATAGGATCCAGCAATTCCTCTTCTGGGTATATACCCCAAAGAATTGAAAACAGGGTCTCAAAGAACCATGTGTTCACCCATGTTCACAGCAACATGATTCACAATAGCTAAAATGTGGAAACAGCCCAAGTGTCCATCAATAGATGAATGGAGAAGCACAAAGTGGTAGATCCGTACCATGGACATTTATTTGGCCTTAGCAAGAAAATTATGGCACATGCTACAAAATGGATGATCCTTGAGGACACGCTAGGTAAAATAGGCCAGTCACCAAAAATAAATACAGTATGATTCCACTAATATAGGAGGTTCGAATAGTCAGAATCATAGAGACAATGTAGAATGGCGATTCCAGTGGCACGGGGAGGGGGAGAAGGAAGTTATTGTTTGATGGGTGCAGAGTTCTGGTTTTGTACGATAAAAACACAAGTTCTGTGCTTAGATGGTGGTGATGATTGCACAATGTATGAATGTACCTAATCCCACTGAACTGCACACTTTAAAAATGTTGACAATGGCAAGTATTATGTTACATATATTTTACAATAAAAATTTTGAAAAAAAAACCCCACAGATGCTTAATCTGATCTCGGTGGGAGTGGAGGTGAGGGACAGCCACATCTGCCTGACCTCTCAGCAGGGTGACCAACTCATCCTTGTGTTAGCACTCAAGTCCCACATCCCAGGTATACCCCTCATCCCAGGGAAACCAGGATGGTTGGCCACCCTATCTCCCAGTCCCATACAGACCATGGTGGTGTCACTGTGCAGGGACCTTGCAGCACAGATTTAAGGCTGATGAAATGCACCTGGATTCTGTGGGATACATTGCCCTGTCCCCAGCTCCCTGAGCCTGACCCAGAAGGAGCTCACCCCTCAGCCTCAGTCCCGGAGGCAGCACTGGCTAGGCAGAGAGCTCTGTACAGCTTCCTTTGTTGCTAAGGATCTACTCAAGCTCTCTGTTCTGGACACAGCACAGGGCCTCCAGCTCTCTCTAGATGAGGAGTTCCAGTCCAATCCTGCTGGTGAGGCCCAGACACCCCAGGATCCCCTCCAAGTCCAGCTCCCCTCTCCCAGCCCCCTTCAGGCTTGAGTCTGGGTCTGGTGCTGGAGGTAGACACAGAACAGGGCCCCCAAATCCTCATCCTGGAGGGTCTTGGAATCCCTGAGCCTGAGACTGCTGCCTGGGCCTTTGAACTCATGGTCCACATGAGCTCACCACCATGGAGGCTTCCCCAGGCTCCCTGGGGAGGAGCAGAAAAAGAGGGCAGTTTCTACTTGTAAAGCCCTTCGCCTCTGGGCTTCCCCCACTACCACCCTCAAGATGCAAGCCAAATGTGAATTCTGGGATCATTCTCTGTCTCTGCTTCTCTTTGAATAAATTGACTCAGTTCTCTTATTTCAGATAAGTCATCAGTTACAATTCCAAAGAAACAAAACACTCACGCAATCATGGATTTTTCTATCTCGTGACTTCCTCACGAGCAACCCCTTATAAAGGAGGGTCGGAGCCCAGATTTCAAAGCATAAGAGAACCAGGAGTCTTCAGCCCCAACCTGCTCCTGCAGCTGGTCAGCCACCAGAAGGATGAAGGTCATCCTGGCTACCCTGGCCTTCCTCATTCTTGCTGCCCTCCACTCTGAGGCCAGTGAAGGTGAGACCTATTACTCCTAGTCCTCTGAATAGAGACAGTACAGTGGCTGGAGGAAGGGGAGTGTGGGGGAGAGTGTGGGGGAGATGGGGGTGGTCCAAAATAGGCTACCCCTCCAGGTCCCTGCAAGACAAACAGCATTTTACCAAGGGTCTCTCCCCGCTCCTGATTGGGACTCATTTCTGCCTCCTCTGGGGAGAGGAAATCCTGCCTCTGAATACAGCCTCCCTGGCCCTAGGGTACCCAACAGAAAGAAGCTGACCCAGCACCCTCTGGGCCCTCTGCTTAACCCCCTCTTGCAGATACACAGGAACCCACCCATAAGCACAGGCTGGGACAGAGAAACCTGCAAAGGATCAAACTGTCTCCATGGCGTAGATGGGGTTTTACATGTTTAAAAATCTGTATTTCTTGTTTATTTTGCAAATGGCAGACCAAGCAGACAGGAGCCCAAGTTCCCACAAGCTTTCTCTGGGACTGAGGTGGTGGGTGCCATCCCTTTAGACAGGGGGTGTACTCCCAGGTCTCAGGGGCCCCCACATTTTTAACAATGCTCATTGTTAAAAAAGGAAATGAGCTTGTATGAAAGATTATAGATTCTAACACCCAAAGGGAAGATGCACTTGGACACATTTTGAACAATCTGGCCGACAGCCTTGCAGAACAGAAAAAAATGTTTCTACATCTGCAATATTTGTTACAACACAAAGATAAAGGCTACAAATAGGGCAATTAATGTTTTCTGTGTTCCAGAAATTCCCTTATGAATGATAACTTTTAAGTATTTTAAATATTAAACAGATGCAGTATTTTTCCACTTTTTAAATAATTTTTCTTGGCCATTTATTTTGTATTAATGTTCCCTTTTTTCTGTATTTTCTGTTATTGACTGTATCTGCCAGAGAACACTCCATATGTTATTGAGTATATAATCTCGTCATAACACTTAGAGACACCATTTATTTCCTAACCTTTTTTTTTTTTTAACAGAAAACCCTTGAAACTTTCAGGACAACCCTATCACAGAAAAGCAATTCATTGTTTAGCATACGGTCGTGCATTATTATTTAGAAACATGAAAATAAAATGTTATGGAAAGTATACAGTATACCTAAAAAGAGTACAATGATATACTGTTAATTATATCTCCATTTTTAAAAAAAGAAAACTGAATAATTTATGAGTTGAGCATTCCCAGGAATTCTGGTTTCTTATTCCCAAATATTGAAGACTCAGAAATTCGAAACACTTGAACCGGAGTCACATCCCAGCCCAAGGAAAGGGTCAGAGAGAATTCAGAAGGAATCAGCAGTGGGGAGGGAAGAGAGGTTTTGGAGGAGGTAATTTTTTAAAGTAATCTCTACACACAATGTGGGGCTCAAACTCACCACCCTGAGATCCAGAATCACACGCCCTACTGACCGAGCCAGCCAAGGGCCCCTAGATAAGGATCATTTAAGAGGGGGAGGAGGAAGAGCTGCCAGGGAGAGGTCAGGCCTGCCTCCCTCCCAGGTGCTCTGGTCTGGTCTCCTCCTCCATACTCTGGGCGATAGAGTTACAGGTCTATACTTTCTTGTGGCAAAACTCTCAGCATCCTATGGTCCTCTACCTTGCAGAACCAGTGAATAAATTAACCCTCAGTAAGTGCTGTTTCACCTATGTCTCACGGAAACTCCCACTCCAGTTTGTGAAAAGTTACGATAGAACCAGCGACCAGTGCCCCATCCCAGGAGTCATGTAAGTTTGACCCTGCTAGGGGTGGAAGGAGGTGCAAATGTGAGAACCAGTAGGGCCTGGGAGAGGGAAGCATCGGGGTGGGACTAGCTAGGAAGTGGGGGGAGCTCAGGGAGAATGAGCTGAGCAGCAGCCTGGGGACTTCCCCAGCCTGAGCTTGGCCTGCAGGGAGGTCATGGGAGCTGGTGGTGGGGTCTTCACAGACTCCTTAGACAGCAACAGAGAGTGGGGGTGTCCTTCTCTGTGTGAGGGCCCCAGGAGAGAGAGAGGTGGGGAAGCTCCAGCTGGGTAGAGAAAGAGCTGGGCTCCTCGTTGTCTGCTGACTCAGTTTCCCATCTCTCTCCTTGTTCCACAGCTTCCTTACCCGAAAGGGCCAACAGGTCTGCGCAGACCCCAATGTTGCCTGGGTACAGGAGTACATCAGACACCTAGATCACCTGTCTCAGAGATCCGGGAGCAGAGGAGCCCACGTGGCCGAGGAAGCTTGAGGAGATGCCACAGAGCCCCCTTCCTCTCCAGCTCTCTGAGCCCCAGAAAGTCCCTGGGAGTTGTCCTGGCCCAAACTGAAGCTCTTTCTTGCTTTTCTGTGCTCCCATTCTCTGATGAGTCCTGCTCTTTCCTGAAGGTTTGCTTTGACACTGCCCTCTGGGACCTGAGGACACTCTGGTCCCCAGACACCTCGGTCTCCCCTTTGCAGGCAGCCAATTGTTGAAATAAAGCAGGGCTACTGAAAGGAACCTGTGTAGTTTGCACTGGTTCACTCACTGACAGTTGGTCATTTATTTTCTTTTATACACACTTCTACGGTATTGACTCTGTACTGGGTGCTGTTCTGGCCTCTTCTGTGTGAATTAATTTAAATAGTGGGAAGATGGGGGCAGAGTTAGGATCAGGAGTACCAAACACAAGTGACCCCTAGCTCGGGGCCTTACACCATGCAATAGTGTGAGAATCCAGACAAATCATTCATTTGCATGGAAAGTAGCTCATTGAGGTGCACACGTAATCCATCTCATTCCCATCACCCCTACTGGGGGCTGCAGCTCACCCTTCCCTGGAGGCTCTTCCCCACACCTCTGCCATTTAAACATTTACTTCTCGGATCACCCCTCAAGACCTAGTATAAGTAAAACCTCTTTCTCTGTGCCCAAAGTCACGTACCCCAAACCCTGAGATCCTGCAGTCTCTTCCATTGGTCCCTTGGCCCTCATCCCTAATGCTTGGTGTGGAAGTGACTTTGGACATTTGACCATGCTCCCAGCGCCACTCCAATTAAAGACAGAGCCAGGTACAAGGCAGTCCTTCATGGGGTACAAGGAGGAAAAGGGAGGAGGTAGGAGGTATTCAGCTCTGTTCTGGGGGATGCTGAGGCTGATGCCAGCCTGGCCATGCCTCACCAGACACAGACCAGAGAAGTGGCTCAGGGATGCTGGTGTTGTTCAACCCACGCCCCCAGACTCAGGTCTTAGGGAGGGCACACTACAGCTTTCTGCCTCAACTCCTGTGGAAGAAGGATACTGTTGGACACCACAGGTCAGAGATCTATGTATGTCCGTGAGTTCAGTGGTGGGGTGTGGGGGCCATCTACCATCAGGGACAAAGTTAGGAAACTAACAGTCTATCTTAGGTGTCCTCACATTCCCCCACTAAGGCCCATTTCCTCACTGTCCTGCCCCTCACTCTTCCAAATTCCAACCGTTAGAGCCCTAACACACCTGGGCTTACTCTCACTCAAATCCCGTCTGGAAACCAGTTCTCCACACCTCCATTCACACTAAAACGTGGCTGAGTCTTTGAGAGTGCTCAAATCCCAAAACCAAAGGGATAAGAATCAGTGAGGAGGGCCTGGGGTCTCTGGGAAGGATGTGAAGGAGTACAGGGGTAAATAGGATCCCTCTCTCCAAGCTACTCATAGTCCTACAAGTAAGCACAGCCATCTGGTTCCTGACAAAGTGAAACAGTCTGCCTACCAGAGGGAAGGAAGGAGCTTAGGTAAGCACCTACTATGTGTCAAGAATTGCGCAAAGTACTCTACATACACAAATCATTTAACCATCCTCACTTTCCTGTGGTGTCAAGCTCATTACTCCTATTTTGCTATAAAGTCCATTTAGGGCAAAGTCCTCTAACCCTTCTTGATTCATCCCTCTCTCTAGGTGATCTCAGCCAGACTCATAGCTTCTATATTCCCCTATATGTTGACAAGTTCCAAATTTATACTTCTCCAGCCCTGGCATCTCCACTCACGTGTCTAATAGCTTCTCAAAATTAGCTGGCCCATGTCCCCAAATCTGCTCCTCCTTTGTCTTTCTGTCTCAGTAAACAGTAGCAACATCATTCCAGTGGTTCTGAACAAAATTCTGTAGTCATCCAAAATTCTGCTCCTTTATCCCCTCACCCCCCACCTATCTTGTACTTCCTATATCCAAAACCCGGGCCCTCTCTGCCACCTCTGCTCTTACTCTGCCACCCACTGTCTTTCCCCAAGATGACCGAAGTAGACTTTTAAGAGTCTCCCTGCTTGTAATCTCAACAGAACAGCCAATGATCCTTTCAAAAATAAGTCAGATCATTCCATTCTCTTGTTCAAACTGATGCCCTCAATGATTTCCTATCTCAGAGTCAAAGTCAAATTCCTTACAATACCTACAAGATCCTGTGTGATTTACCCACCAGCCCTATACCACCTGACCTCATCTCTTACTTTCTCCCTAGTTTCCTCCACTCAACTTCAATGCCTTCCATGTGGTTCCTCAAACACAACAGGCAGGATCTACCCCCAGGGTTTTGTGCCTGTTCCTCTGCTGAAGTCCTCCTCCTCCACATCTGGTCAGCTTCCTTTAGGTCATGCTCAAATGCCACCTTAGCAGGAAAGCCTGCCTTGAACATCCTATAATATGTAACATTTCTGCATGCACGCATGCACCCACACACACACACACAGATTCCTTATCTTCCTTCCCTACTTGTCATTACCTCTGTAGTACTTGCCAGCTTGTATTATATTATATATTTACTTATTTATGTTTATCTGTCTCCTTGTAATTAAAGTGTAAACTTCATGAAGGCAGAGATTTTTTAAAATATTTATTCACTGCTCTACCCTCAGTGCCTAGAGAGGACCTGGTACAGAACAGGCACTGTTGAATGGATGGATGGATGGATGGAAGAATGGATGCATGGATGGATGGATGGATGGATGGATGGATGGATGGATGGATAGAGTCAGTACCAAGCCTACAGAGGAGAGGGTTTCCAGTAGAGAATTTTTGGAACAACTCCATCTTGAAGAGCACTTCTTCCCAGTAAGCAACTAATGACCTTCACAGAAGAGGTTCCAAAAGTAGAGCACAATGACACTTCATTCTCACTGCCATTCAGGTGCCATTCTCCTTAGTTATCTGGGTTGCTTGGCCATGTGGGGAGCTGAAATGGATACAGAGTGTCCTGGGAATGTGGAACTGTAATTGCCATGGGATGTGCTCCTTCCTCAAGTTTCTCTCCTCAGGAAATAGAATCTCCACTCTCCAAGCTACTTAAGCTGAAAACAGTAAGTCATCCTTTAAAGCCTCTCACCCTCATCACACACCCCCCATCCAATCCATCAACAAATCCCTTCACTCTGCCAAAATCCCTCTCAAATGCACCTATGTTGGCTCCTCCACCACCACCCCAACCCAAGCCACCATCCACATGACCTCATGATGTGTCTCAGAAGCAGATGAGGGTTTGGAAGGTATAAGAATCAATCAGGCGTCTGAGAAAGGGGCCAGTCAGGAAAATCATGAAAATTCAGAATTCAATTGTACAAAATAAGTGGCTAAAGAAAGTCAGCCATCACCTTAGCAGGGGTGCAAAATTCCATCCACACAGATCTTGGAAAAGAATTACAGGAAGATCTAAAGGACTGATAGACAGACATTGAAGCATCTTCAGTACCAGAGAGGATGGTAATAGATGTCGTAAAGAATTAAAGAAATGACAAAATCTGGCCTAGCCATGAAAATTATTTGCTACGCCCTTGGTGAAGGTGCTGGCTTCTGTCTACACAAGTAACATAGAAGAATCATTTGAAGGTATATTTAGAACTTAGCCAGAAACCCATTTTATAGGAAGTAAACTCCAAGCCTCCTGCTGTCATCTCGACTATGAAAATAGAGCCCCACAGATCTAGTCATGGTGGAGTAGAGTCACCCGTGAGGTGTGCAGGCCCAGGTCTCAAGTCCTAGGTCTCAAGCAACACTCCCGCTGCAGGGTTGGTGACCTGGGGAAGATCATCAGTAAATGGCCTAATAATCTCAATGTGTTTAAGATAATAACACTGTACCCTAGTGGGTGAGCCACAGAATGCTTATAATTAAACATAGATAGGAAGAGGTAAATCAAGCACAAAATATTAATACTCAATCCTTCAAAGATTCGCAATATATTTGTAATCACCGGAATCATCGTATTATTTGGAAGTTCAAGTGTTTACATTTTTAATAGGGCTTATTAAAGTCCACAACAGATTACCCTTGTGGCTGCAGTATCAAGTGTGTAATTAAGTAACTTATTTTGTATTTGTGATTTTGAGTTGAGAAATGAAAGAGGATTTGGCTAAGTTAGCAGAGAATATAGGAATGTTTAACACAACTTTTTTTTAAAGATCTTATTTATTTATTTGACAGAGAGAGAAATCATGAGTAGGCAGAGAGGCAGGCAGAGAGACAGGGGGAAGCAGGCTCCCTGCTGAGCAGAGAGCCCAATGTGGGCCTCGATCCCAGGACCCTGGGATCATGACCTGAGCTGAAGGCAGAGGCTTAGCCCACTGAGCCACCCAGGCACCCCTGTTTAACACAACTTGATTTTCCTATATTTGTAAGCTTAATTTGTTGTATTTACAGGAGTGAAGTACTTTGGAAGGTTCTGAGTGTTATCTCAGGCATGTAGAGTACTTCTAGAAAGTTAATATATTAAATTAATAAAAGCAGCTTAAATTGTCTACAAAAACTTAATCAACAAAGTTGATAGATGGTATTGATCGCTTAAGGGCAGTATTTTCTACTTCACTAAGCATTAAGTAAGGACCTCTTAAATTTTGCTAACTTTATAAGTAGGATGAGTGAAGCAAAAAGGCTGATGGGAAACTAATCTTTTAATTTGTTGTGCTACTGAACTAACATTCATTACAAATAGAAGGCGGGGCTCCTGGGTTGCTGTCAGTTAGTCCAACTCTTGATTTTGACTCAGGTCATGATCTCAGGATGGTAGGCTCGAGCCCCGTGTTGGGCTCTGCACTCAACACAGGATCTGCTGGAGAGCTTTGCCTCCCTCTTCCTCTGCCCCTCCCCCGCTCATGCATGGGTGCACTCTCTCTCTAAAACAAATAAATAATCTTAAAAATAAATGGGGAGATGGAGAGGAGAAGGGAGTTGAGGGAAATTGGAGGGGGAGATGAACCACGCAAGACCATGGACTCTGAAAAACAATATGAGGGTTTTGAAGGGGCGAGGGGTCTTGTGGTGGGTATTATAGAGGCACATATTGCATGGCGCACTTGGTGTGGTGCATAAACAATGAATTCTGTTACACTGAAAAGAAATTAAATTAATTTTTTTAAAGAATAAATAAATAAATAAATAAGGGGCGCCTGGGTGGCTCAATGGGTTAAGCCTCTGCCTTCGGCTCAGGTCATGATCTCAGGGTCCTGGAATCGAGCCCCGCATTGGGCTCTCTGCTCAGGGGGAGTCTGCTTCCCCCCCTTGCCTGCCTCTCTGCCTGCTTGTGATCTCTTTCTGTCAAATAAATAAATAAAATCTTAAAAATAAGTAAATAAGGGGGCGCCTGGGTGGCTCAGTGGGTTAAGCCTCTGCCTTCGGCTCAGGTCATGATCTCACGGTCCTGGGATCGAGCCCCGCATCAGGCTCTCTGCTCAGCAGGGAGCCTGCTTCCCTTCCTCTCTCTCTGCCTGCCTCTCTGCCTACTTGTGATTTCTGTCTGTCACATAAATAAATAAAATCTTTAAAAAAAATAAGTAAATAAGTAAATAAATAAATAAATAAAAATCAAAGGAACTTGAAGTGGCTTCCTACACAGAACTTCAGCTCCAGACATGAACAACTCGCACCAACGGAAGTCATCCCCATCTCTCACCCTGATGACAATAGCCTTGTCATCAAGGCTTGGGCTCTCCATTTCCATTCTTTCCTCCCTCCTCTCCATTCTCCACTGTAGCCACCTGAAAACCCTCCAAGAGCTTCCCATGATAACTAGAATGAAATCCCAAAATCCTTACATGTCCTGCCACATGTCTTCATAACAGGGTCCCTGCCTTTTTACTGAGATCATCCTGCACCACTTTCTACCTTGTCTCAGTGCTCCAGCCACATGGATTTTCTTTTGTTACCTCAAAGGCCCGATCCTCATTTCTGCCTCAGGGCTTTGGCATATGTTATTCCCTCTCCTAGGGTTTCCATTCCACCTACCCTTAGCTGGCCAATTCCCACTCATCCTATAGGTCTTAGTTAGTCCGCCCTTCCTTAGGGTGGACTTGCATTAAACCAGAGCACAAGTTTGAACTGCAGTCATCCTGGTTCGTAAAATCCTTTAACTAATCCTTCATAGCTCTTATCTTACTTTTTAATTGTATACTTATTATACATGATTTTTGGGGGGGGTTTTAAAAGCCAAGATTTTATTCCTCCCTTATTTAACTTTTAATTGGAAACATTTAGCTTTTTTTATTATTATTACTTAAGCTTTTTTTATTTAAACATATAATGTAACCCTACCACCCTCCCCCAACCCCTCTTCCCCCCACCCCCTCAGTTTGTTTTATGACATTAAGAGTTTCTCTTGGTTTGTCTCCCTCCCGATCTCATCTTGTTTCATTTATTCTTTTCCTACCCCCTTAACCCCACCCCCATTGCATCTCCACTTCCTCATATCAGGGAGATCATATGATAGTTGTCTTTCTCCAACTGACTTATTTTGCTAAGCATAATACACTCTACTTCCATCCATGTCATCACAAATGGCAAGATTTCATTTCTTTTGAAGGCTGCATAGTATTCCATTGTATATATACCACCTCTTCTTTATCCATTCATCTGTTGATGGACATCTAGGTTCTTTCCATAACTTGGCTATTGTGGACATTGCTGCTATAAACATTCAGGTGCACGTGCCCCTTCGGATCACTACGTTTGTATCTTTAGGGTAAATACCCAGTAGTGCAATTGCTGGGTCATAAGGTAGCTCTATTTTCAATTTTTTGAGGAACCTCCATGCTGTTTTCCACAGTGGCTGCACCAGCTTGCATTTCCACCAACAGTGTAGGAGGGTTCTCCTTTCTCCACATCCTCGACAGCATCTGTCATTTCCTGACTTGTTCATTTTAGTCATTCTGACTGGTGTGAGGTGGTATCTCATTGTGGTTTTGATTTGTATTTCCCTGATGCCCAGTGATGTGGAGCACTTTTTCATGTGTCTGTTGGCCATCTGGATGTCTTCTTTGCAGAAATGTCTGTTCATGTCCTCTGCCCATTTCTTGATTGGATTATTTGTTCTTTGGGTGTTGAGTTTGCTAAGCTCTTTGTAGATTTTGGATACTAGCCCTTTATCCGATATGTCGTTTGCAAATATCTTCTCCCATTCTGTCAGTTGTCTTTTGTTTTTGTTAGCTGTTTCCTTTGCTGTGAAAAGCTTTTGATCTTGATGAAGTCCTAATAGTTCACTTTTTCCCTTGCTTCCCTTGCCTTTGGCATTGTTCCTAGGAAGAAGTTGCTGCGGCTGAGGTCGAAGAGGTTGCTGCCTGTGTTCTCCTCAAGGATTTTGATGGATTCCTTTCTCACATTGAGGTCCTTCATCCATTTTGAGTCTATTTTCGTGTGTATGTAAGGAAATGGTCCAATTTCATTTTTCTGCATGCGGCTGTCCAATTTTCCCAACACCATTTGTTGAAGAGGCTGTCTTTTTTCCATTGGATATTCTTTCCTGCTTTGTCGAAGATTAGTTGACCATAGAGTTGAGGGTCTATTTCTGGGCTCTCTATTCTGTTCCATTGATCTATGTGTCTGTTTCTGTGCCAGTGCCATGATGACAGCTTTGTAGTAGAGCTTGAAGTCTGGAATTGTGATGCCACCAACCTTGGCTTTCTTTTTCAATATTCCTTTGGCTATTCGAGGTCTTTTCTGGTTCCATATAAATTTTAGGATTATTTGTTCCATTTCTTTGAAAAAATTGGATGGGATTTTGATTGGCATTGCATTAAATGTGTAGATAGCTTTAGGTAGCATAGACATTTTCACAATATTTATTCTTCCAATCCATGAGCATGGAACATTTTTCCATTTCTTTGTGTCTTCCTCAATTTCTTTCATGAGTACTTTATACTTCTCTGAGTATAGATTCTTTGCCTCTTTGGTGAGGTTTATTCCTAGGTATCTTATGGTTTTGGGTGTAATTGTAAATGGGATTGACTCCTTAATTTCTCTTTCTTCTGTCTTGTTGTTGGTGTAAAGAAATGCAACTGATTTCTGTGCATTGATTTTATATCCTGACACTTTACTGAATTCCAGTACAAGCTCTAGCAGTTTTGAAGTGGAGCCTTTTGGGTTTTCCACATATAGTATCATATCATCTGCAAAGAGCGATAGTTTGACTTCTTCTTTGC